>MDKI01022858.1:0-40231 GCA_005239505.1 Nicotiana paniculata | reverse complement strand
CGGTTGGTCCGATTTATGGCCCTGAAAACTTTCTCAGGGTCTGATAAGGCTTCGATTACTTCACCAGTCCTTGATGAGTTTCTAGGCATGCACCTGCAACACGTTAGCAAACTTTGAATTTCAATGTAAAATCAAAATTTTGAAGAAAATTGATTATATTTCAGAATTTTGTATTTCTTCTAACTCAATTCATAATTCCGTTAAGTCCCCGGCAACGGCGCCTAAATTTTATCACGCTCCACTATGTCTTGTAGAAGACTAAGCGAGCGTTGCAAATATAATCAGGGGTATTACACCTAGAGTCGATCCCACAGGGAATTTACGTATCAATTGAGTCTATAAAATATAAATTGTTGCTAAATCAAGTTTCTTAAGACTTTGAATATCAATTTGGTGATGTTTAACTAATTCTACAATCAATAATAATAAACTAGAAATTAACTAACAATTTAATGTAACAATGATAATAAAGGAGGGTCTACGGTTATGGTTTCCCCCGTTGGTGAATTCTTCCTTGGATATTTCTTATAATTTAATTGGCTATCTCTATCAATCATGAACGTTATAACTATCATAAATCTCTCTCAATTAATTATGATAATTTACTAGATGTACTCGTTCAAGTTACACTAGCTAGATCGCACTACAGTTCACTTTAGATTGCACCCGAGGTGTCGTTATCTCTAACCTAACCTCTAAACCCTCGGTTATGACTTTCGTCTATACTCCGGGAGTGGTGTTGTTCAAAAATTACTACCTAAATATGCACTCTCTCTCAAGTAGATACATAATAAATAGGAAGAGTTAATCGAGAGCTCATTCAATCAACTACAATAAGAACGTAGTGAAACAAAAAGAGATTAATCAACTAAAATATATTAATATCACCATGAATTCATCCCCAACGGGTTCTACCAAAATCCTAGACTAACGAATTTAGCTACTCATCTTATTGAAAATCAAAACTAAAAGAAATTGCATAATGGAAATACAAAGTAATGAATACTAGATGTAGAAATCAATGTTTTGGAACTCCAATGATTTTCTTCTGTTGAATCCTTTGAATGCCTTCCGAATCTCTTGTAGTTGTGTTTTAGGAGTCTATTTATATGTTTAGGGCGAACCCTAGCCATGTAGCGGACTTCTAATTCGACCGGGAAACACTTAAACTCGTCAAAACTCAGATTTGGCCGAAACTGGGAACTCCGGGCGTTTGGACCCAAAGGCCTGGCTAACGCTAGGATAGGGCTGGCGTTTCAGCCCTAACGCCTTGCTAACGCCAGAGTAGGGCTGGCGTTTCAGCCCTAACGCCTGGCTAACGCCAGGTAGGGTCAGGTTGTAGGGCTCTGTCGCCCTGCTATCGCCCGAGTGTCTCCTTTCGCGTATTTTTCGACGTATTTGCATCCTTTTAGCTCCGTTTCCATCTCCAATTCACCTACACATGAAATAAACTCCATTAAGCACATAAAAAGTGTATTTTTATCATTAACGCACCTCAAATGTAAGGTATATTACATATTAAACTATGCAGTTTAGTCTCGCATTAATGACGGAATTGAAGCATGCATTTTTATGTGCCTTTAATTATACTAATGGAAGGCTTTTGTTCCTCCCAGTGTTCCCGCAAATCAAATGGCTCAAAGAACCGATAACAACACTCCAAGGGATGAGATCGATTTCGATGAGGTTGGAGGGACCGGTAGTGAATCCGGTAATAACCACTTAAATGACCCTTTCAAAACTGAGCTCATGAGATTCATGAGAGAAATGAATGAACGAATGGATCAGAACTCAAAGTAGTTTCATGATCGGATGGATCAGATCCTAAGTGTGTTGTCGATGTTAAAGGATCTACATTCAAAGAAGTATATGCAGTTGTTGTTAATACCAAGTGCGATAGCGGAGTCGATCCCAAAGAGGTTTAAGATGCACGATATTCCAAAGTAAGAAGGGAATTCAAATTCACATGAGCATATCATGACCTACACTACGGCAGTAAAAAGAAACGACCTAGCCCAGCATGAGATCGAATCGGTTTTTTGTTTAAGAAGTTTTGACAAAACCTTTATGAAGGGTGCCTTAACTTGGTATTCCCTCTTACTTGATAATTCTATTGATTCTTTTGGTAAATTTGCATCTTCATCGCAGAAGGACGTTTCTAAGAATCCTCCCTCTAAAAGATGCTCTTTTGAAAGAAGATGCATGGTGAAGTTGTATCTTTTGGTTCTCCCTTCTTTTTCTTCTCTAGCAGGAAGATAGTGGAATATATAGAAGATTGTCTTGGACACTCAGAGACTATAATTATTATTAGTTAATGTTTAAAATTTTGGGGTTGCTTGTTATTCCCTATCATGGTTTTTCACCTTTAATGGAACGCAATGAATTGCAATCTCTGCAAGAGTTGAATCTTCGTGTGTTTGACAAGTCTCTGCGCCCACGTTCCAATCATCTTGGTTAACTTTGAATTAGAAAAATTGATGAACTAAAAGAAGATGCTGAAGTGCAAGAAGTACAAAAATAGTCCATAAAGAGATTAGAGCTATTGAAATGTTGGGATGAACATAGTTGATACTGGCATGTGAGTGTACCCATTTACTTGTAGTTTTAAAATTGCTCTTTAAATTTTTACAGTATATCTTAAAAGTAGTGATTTCTATTTGTATTTAATGGAATATCATTTCTCTTTTGCAGCTTATTTCAACTTCACTCCTTTCATAGTAAAAATTTGACTGCAGATTGAAACTATGCATTTCACATACAAAAGCTACTGAATTGTGGATTTGTCTAACAAGAACAAAATTTGATGGCAGGTAAAGTTGTTTATCTTCCTATGTTTCTATAAATGTGGAATTGAATGCCCATGTAAATTATTTATGTCAATTATCTAGAATGATTAGTATATTGACACAACAACAACTAGATCAATCTGTTTTCTCAAAGTTTATTTAATTGCCACTTAGAGTGGTATGTTAGTTTTTAAATGATTGGTGTAGCAGACAGCTTGTAGTTCTTCTCTCGGTATACATTATTTTTTATTATTGGTAAAGGAATGTCGTAACCTAGTCATGATGCTTATATTTATCTTTTTAATTATTTCAGTTCATACACTATGATGTTTCGGATTTTAACATGTGGACGAGTTTTTACCATCAAGAGTTGAAGAGATACTTGTTATACTTGAAATGGCATCATATTCAAAGATCTATTTTTTCGTTTATGTTGCTGACACTTTGCTACTATGGAGTGGAAGTCTTTCTTTGTAATGGATATAATAGAATACATTATATTTTTTTAATTGGGTATTAATATGTTTTATTTGTGTGCATTTTTATTAAATTTTTAAGGTCAAGTATTATTTATTGATAATGTTTGAATCAAGATGAATGAAAGATAGGTATAACATTATTATTTGGAAAATATTTCTCTAATTATTACCAGCATTGAGAAAGATTTTTAAATGCACTTATAAAGGCAAATCAAGAGTAGTTTTAGTCCCTATTGTAATTGCCGTTAAAAATATCCCTTTTTATTGGCAATGGATCCTTGCCAACACTAAAAATGGTCGTTGATATATGATCTAAAATATTTATAAGGTAATTTTAGTGGCTATTGTAATTGCCGGTAAATAAATATCGGTAAAAGTAATAACTTATAGCGGCAATAATTAGTGTCTTTACCGGCACTTAATAAAATTGCCGCTAAAACCTTTAGCGATGTTGAATACAAAGGCAAATAATTAATTTCCGGTAAAGATTTTTGCGTCAATTTCTATTGCCGCTAAAGGGAAAGCTAAAGGCCATTTTTGTTGTAGTGAGTTGCCTCTCGAAAACTTAGGTCTTATTTTCAATGTCATCCAATAGTCGTTGCGACAACCTTTCTATTAAGAAATGTCGTTCATAAGCCTGAGGTGTCAGGTCGTTTGGTTAAGTGGTCAGTCGAAGTTAGCGAATTCGACATTGAATACAAGCCCATGACTGTAATTAAGTCATAAGTTTTGGTCGTCTTCATGGCCGATTTTAGTCCGGGATTAATGTCTTTAGCTGCTAAAGAAGCAGTGTTGGTATCGGGAATGATATAGGGAGTTTGGACCCTGTTCACTAATGGAGCCTCCAACGTAAAAGGGTCTGGTCTCGGGGTAGTTTTAATCACTCCTTCGGGGGAAACCTTAAGGTTGTCAACTAGAACTATACCATTAACTAATAATGAAGCTGAGTACAAGGCTTTGGTTGCAGGAATTGAACTAGCTCGGGTACTAGGTTCCGAGGTCATCGAGATAAAATGTGACTCACAACTTGTGGTAAACCAAGTGTATTGAATTTTAGACACCAAGGAGGAGTGCATGCAATATTACTTGAACAAGGTGCAAGCATTACTCGCACGATTTTAGAGAATGGTCAATCATCCACATTCCAAGAGAGGAAAATATGGAGGCAGACACATTGGCTAATTTGGGTTCATCCATAGAGATGAAAGGGTCTGAGCGGTCGTTTAATTGAGGCATTTAGTGTTGGACGTGGATGGCTACTAAGAAATTAATTCAACCATCTTAATTTGGGACTGGAGGAGCGAGTTCATTGAATATCAAAGTCATGGAAAATTGCCCGAAAACCCAAAAGCATCCCCCGCACTATGGACCGTGGAGACTCATTACTATCTTGTTGATGGATAGTTGTGTTGACCCGATAGATCATTTCATTTTTTAAAACCGAATTTTATGATCTGAAGCCTTAAAAATCATGTTTTAGCCTTCCTCGATTTGCATGTGCAGTCCGGGCGTCTTTCCAGAAATCTTTTATGTTAAATACTGAGAAACATAAGAATTTTTGCCTAAAAACTTCATTTGAGTTGACTTTAGTCAACATTTTGAGTAAATGGACCTGTATTCGTGTTATAATGGTCCAGGTGGGTCTGTACCGTGATTTGGAACTTGGGCGTATGCCCGGAATCGAATTCAGAAGTCCCTAGCCCGAGATATCGATCTTTATCAAAATTTGAAAGTTAAAGGCTTAATGAATTTGAAATGTTTGACCAAAGTTTCACTTTTTGGATAACGGGTCCGTATTTTAGTTCGGAATCCGGTATAGGTCCACTACCATATTTGTGACTTGTTTGTGAAATTTGATCAAAATCGGAGTTGATTTGACGTGATTCGAACGTCCGATTTTAGGTGTTATTTTTGTATTTTGATCGAGCGAGCAAGTTCGTATGATATTTTTAGACTTATGTGCATAGTTGGTTTAGATCCTGAGGGCTTGGGTGAGTTTCGGATAGGCTACAGAGTGAATTGGACTTAGAACATTTGCTGGTGTCTGCAATTTCTAGGAATTGCCCTCTGATCTCGCAGTTCACATTTGCGAACATTTCCATCTTGTGTGAGGTTCGCATTTGCGAGCCATTTCTTTGCATTTTCGAAGTGTGCCCAGGTCATCTTAGGTTCGTATTTGCGATCATGAGGTCGCATTTGCGGAAGG
Organism: Nicotiana paniculata; assembly: GCA_005239505.1. NCBI lineage: Eukaryota > Viridiplantae > Streptophyta > Magnoliopsida > Solanales > Solanaceae > Nicotiana > Nicotiana paniculata. The sequence continues at coordinate 34,760 of MDKI01022858.1, read as the reverse complement.
CCACTGTCCGCATTTGCGAACAAAGCTTCACATTTGTGATGGGAGCTGGGGAGGGAGATTCTTCGCATTTGTGATCATTGGGTCGCATTTGTGGTCAAGTTAGTGTTCGCATTTGCGAACTTTTCATCGCAAATGCGATGATTGCAGAGGTGTGGGAGTCTTCGCAAATGAGATGGATTTCTCGCATTTGATGGCTTTGCATTTGCGATGCCCAGGTCGCAAATAACACATCTCCAACTGAACAAAATATGACTTAGACAGGATTTTCTTGATTCTTCAAATTTTCAAAACCTAAAACCTTAGAGGCAATTTTTCCAAGACTCTTTCTTCCCCAAATCGTTGGTAAGTGATTCTAACCTATTCCTTTCAATCTTTCACTACTTGTCCTAAGAATTCAACCTAAAACCTAAGGTTTCCATGGTGGAATTGGGGTTTTTGGGTAGAAATTAGGGATTTGGTAAATTAGAGATTTAGACCTCAAATTGAGGTCGGATTCCAAAATAAATTACATAGCCGGACTCGGGAGTGAATGAGTAATCGGGTTTTGGTCTGAATTTTAGGTTTGGATCAAGCGAGCCCGAGTGTTGACTTTTGTTGACCTTTTTAAAAAATGGCCTAAATTTAATTCTTTGCAAACGTGGGTAGTTCCTAAGGCTTAATTTGAATCGTTTGGTTGGTAATTTACTAGATTCTATTGGTCTGGAGGCTTGTTTGAGAGGCAAAGTTGTGATTGAGCAGTGAGTGGTCTTTGGAGCGAAGTAAGTGTTATGTCTAACCTTGACTTGAGGGAATTAGGAACCCTCAGACTATTTGCTATGTAAATTTCATGTGAGCAGCGTATATGTGAGGTGACGAGTGCATATGCACCGCCAAATTATCTATTTTCTCTGTTTTTCCATTTTTCTTACATTATCTCCTTCTTTGCCTTTACTGTTACATGCTCTAAATGTGTTCCCATGCCTAATTGCTACTTGTTAGTCATTCTTTCCTCCTGTTCATGATATTAGTTATTTCCTTAGTTTCGTGATTTTCTACCATTTGCTCAAGTTGGTTTATTTGCACTTTTTTGTTGTAAATTCTGGAATTGGTCTCGTTGTGTAGTATTACTTATTCGGATTATCATGTTTAACAAGGTTTCCTATTTGTTCAGTTATGTGATTTGGAATTGTAAAGGGTTTTTCTATAATTTGAATTGTGAGTTTTACTGTGCTTATTGAATACTTGATATTGATATGGTGGGATCGGGTTATACATCGCAACACGTGAAATAATGGTGATATGTTAAGGTGGAATATGTTTGAATCCATATTGTACGGTGGGATCGGGTTGCACGCCGCAACAGGTGTAATATGGATGGATTGTTTGGTGGAATAAGGGTGAACTATGCCTATGATATTGTAATATGGTGGGATCGGGTTGCACACCGAAATACTTTTATATATACTCCTTGTTTTTTATGTTATTATGAGGAAATAAGGGAGGATTTACGAGAGTACGATGGGATTGGGTTGCGCGCCGCAACAACCTATGTGTTTATATTACTCTAAGTTGTGGAAGTTTTACAGTATCTTATTTTGCACTTAAGGATTGGTAAATTCTGAACGTTGCTGGCTTATTTCCTGGAGTTGATGTTATTACTTGCCATTTACTGCTTTATTCCATTCTGTATTTTCTTTTCTGTCTTTATTATGTATATTGCGTACAGGTTGTAGTGTGATTGACCTGCCTTAGCCTCGTCATTACTTCATTAAGGTTAGGCTCGACACTTATAGAGTACATGGGGTCGGTTGTACTCATACTACACTCGGCACTTCTTGTGTAAATTTTGGTGTCAGCCCGAGATGATCGTGAGGTTAGCAGCTGGACTCATTCGATCGGAGACCCAAGGTAGATCTGCCGGTGTCCGCAGACCCTGGAGGCTCTTCCTAGTCACTTTACATTATTGTTTCATTTCTTTCAGAACAGTGTATTTTCCTTCCAGACTCTGTTTGTAGTAAATCATAATAGCTCGTGAATTGTGACTCCAGATCCGGGTTATAGTAAATATTAAAGCATTTATGTTATTCTGCACTCGCTTTATTTCATTTTTAGCTTATTTGATTTTATTTACGGAATTGAATAAGGATTGGCTTATTAATTCTCTAACGTTGGCTTGCCTAGCAAGTGAAATGTTAGGCGCCATCACGGTCCCGAGGGTCGGAATTCTGGGACGTGACAAGTTGGTCATAGCACTAGGTTTCGTAGGTCTCACAATTCACGAGCAGGATTAGTAGAGTTTGGAGGATCGGTTGAGATGTCTGTACTTATCTTCCAGAGGCTATGAAGTTTAGGAACAAATTTCACTTATATTCTTCTGTGTCGTGCGATTTTGTTCTCTCAATGCTAATTGAACTCTTATGCTCTTATTCTCTCGCAGATGGAAAGAACACATACCGCATCTTTAACTGAGCATCAGCCAGCGCCTCCAATGGTATCTCCTACGAGGGGCAGAGGTCGAGGCTGAGGCCGTGTCAGAGGCTGAGGCAGGAGCAAGGCTCAGCTTAGAGCCCGAGCAACAGCCCCAACAGTGGAGCCTCAGGTAGAGTTTGACGAAGAGGTTCCAACCCAGACTGCTCATGCCGGTTTAGCTCCGATTTTGGAGGGGTTCATTGCCACCCTAGTACTTCAGGATGCTTTCGTCTGTTTCGTGGACCTTATGGAGAGTGTGTCCCAGACTGGCGCATTCCCCATGGCACCAACCATCTCGCATGATAGAGGAGGACCACAGACTCCTGCTATCCATACTCTGGAGCATATGGCTCCCCAGTATCAGACTCCAGCAGCTCATCTAGTCAGAGTAGTCCAGCCGGTTGTTGCGGCACATACCGGTGATGGGTCATCTATGTCTTTTTGAGGCTTTATGGAGGTTGGACAAGTATACCAAGCTCTTTCCAGTTCACTTCAGCGATGCATCTTTAGAGTATCCCCAAGAGTATCTTGACAGTTGTCATGAGGTACTACGAATCATGGGTATAATGGAGACCAATGGGGTCGATTTTGCTGCATTTCATATGTCAGGTTCCGCCAAGAAATGGCGGAGAGATTATTTGTTGACCAGACCAGCTAGGTCACCTGCTCTTACTTGGGACCAGTTCCATCAGCTTTTCCTGAGAAGTTTCTCCATATCACATTGAGAGATGAGCATCGCCATCAGTTCGAGTGCCTCTAGCAGGGCAGTATGATTGTTACTCAGTATGAGACCCATTTTGTGGATTTGGCCCGTCATGCTCTTCTTCTACTTCCTACCAAGAGAGAGAGAGGGTAAGGAGGTTTATTGAGGGACTTGTTCAGCCTATCAGATTGCAGATGGCTAAGGAGACTGGGAGTGAGATTTCTTTTCAGGTGGCTGCCAATGTCTCTAGGCGAGTCGAGATGGTTCTTGCTCAGGGAGGTTAGGGGTCTGACAAGAGACCTCGTCATTCCAGGGGGTTCAGCGGTTCCTCATCTGGAGGCAGGGGTACTTTTGGCAGAGGCCATCCTCTCAGGCCGTTTCATTCAGCGCTTCAAGCATCCCACAGTGCTTTAGGGAGTCGTGGTCCTTATGTGCCTCATTCGGGACAACCAGCCTACAGTGCACTACCTGCTCCTATCAGTGCACCTCCTATTAAGAGTTATTACCATGGTCATCCGGCCTGTTTGGGTTAGTCTCAGTTTCCACAGCCACAGTACCAGGATGGATGTTTTGAGTGTGGTGGTTATGGGCATATCAGGAGGACCTGTCCGAGATTATTGGGCGTCCCGCCACAACATCAGGTTTGTCGTGCCATGGTTTCGGCACCAATTGTCGCACCACCTGCTCAGCCAGCCAGAGGCAAGGGTCAGGCAGCCATAGGTAGAGGCCAAACTGTTAGAGGTGGAGGTTAGGACGATAGAGGTGGAGGCCAGCCAGCTAGAGGCCGTCCTAGTGATGTGGTTAAGAGTGGAAGGGCCCAGCCCCGATGTTATTCTTTTCTATCCAGGCCTGAGGCTGAGTCATCCGACGATGTTATAATAGGTACTGTTTCAGTTTGCAGTAGAGATGCTTCAGTTCTGTTTGATCCGGGATCTACTTACTCCTATGTGTCATCCAAATTTTCTTCATATTTGGTTGTGCCTCGTGATTCTTTGAGTGCTCCTGTGTATGTGTCCATACCTGTGGGGGATGCTATTGTTGTAGATCATGTTTATCATTCATGTGTGGTCACCATTGGGAGTCTTGAGACTAGTTTAGATCTTCTACTTCTCGATATGGTCAATTTTGATGTCATTTTGGATATGGATTGGTTATCACCTTATCACGCTATATTGGACTGCAACGCTTAAACGGTGACCTTACCTTTGCCGGGGTTGCCTCATTTATAGTGGAGAGGGACTCCTGGCCATTCTACCAGTAGGGTTATCTTATATATGAAGGCTCGGCGTATGGTCGAGAAGGGGTGTCTAAATTATTTGGCTTATGTATGCGATTCTCGTGCGAAGGTTCCTTTCATGGATTCAGTGCCAGTTGTTTGTGAGTTTCCAGAGGTATTTCTTGCAGACCTGTCGGGGATGCCACCCAACAAGGATATTGATTTTTGTATTGATGTAGCTCCGGGCAGTCAGCCCATTTCCATTCCGCCATACCGCATGGCCCCGCTAGAGTTGAAAGAATTGAAGGAACAGTTGCAAGATTTTCTTGATAAGGGCTTCATTAGACCTAGTGTCTCACCCTGGGGTGCACCTGTGTTGTTTGTGAAAAAGAAGGATGGATCGATGAGGATGTGCATAGATTATCGGCAGTTGAACAAAGTCACCATCAAGAACAAGTATCCATTGTCGAGGATTGATGACCTATTTGATCAACTTTAGAGTTCCAAGGTGTTCTCGAAGATTGACTTGAGATCTGGCTACCATCAGTTTAGGATTAGGGCATCCGATGTCCCTAAGATAGCTTTTCGGACTCAGTACGGGCATTATGAGTTTCTATTCATGTCCTTTGGGTTGACAAATGCCTCAGAAACATTCATAGATTTGACAAACCGAGTGTTCAAATCTTATTTGGACTCCTTTGTGATTGTGTTTATTGATGATATCTTGATCTACTCCCGCAGTCGAGAGGAGCATGAGCAACATCTTAGGATTGTACTTCAGACTCTGAGAGGCAGCCAGTTATAAGCTAAGTTTTCAAAGTGCGAGTTTTGGTTAGCTTCAGATATTTTCTTGGGGCACGTTGTATCCGTAGAGGCATTGAGGTAACTAAGAAGATTGAGGCAGGTTAGAACTGGCCTAGACCCATTTCAGCCACGGAGACCAGGAGTTTCTTGGGTTTGGCGGGTTATTACCGTCGATTTGTGGAGGGGTTTTCAACTTTAGTAGCCCCATTGACCAAGTTGATCTGTAAGGGTGCCCCGTTCAGATGGTCAGACGAGTGTGAGTTGAGCTTTTAGAAGCTCAAGACTACTTTGACTACAATGTCAGTGTTAGTGTTGCCCACAGGTTCAGGATCTTATACGGTATATTGTGATGTGTCCTGTGTTGGGCTCGGTGCATTGTTGATACAGGAGGGCAGGGTGATTGCATATGCATCACGGCAGTTGAAGGTTCATGATTAGAATTACCCTGTCCAAGACTTAGAGTTGGCAGCCATTGTTCATGGTTGAAGATTTGGAGGCACTATCTTTACGTCATGTCGTGTGAGGTTTTCATGGATCATCGGAGCCTCCAGTATTTGTTCAAGAAAAAGTATCTCAATTTGAGGTAGAGGAGGTGGTTGGAGATATTGAAAGACTATGATATCACTATTTTGTACCACTCCGGGAAGGCCAATATGGTGGCCGATGCCTTGAGTATAAAGGCAGCGAGTATGGGCAGCCTTGCGTTCATTCTAGTCAGTGATAGGTCTCTTGCAGTGGAGCCTAGCCGTGTTCTTGCTTGTACAGTCGCTCGGTCTTCTTTGTTTGAGCGCATCAAAGATCGGTTGTATGACGATCCTTATTTTTTGGTCCTTAGGGACACAGTGCGGTACGGTGGTGCCAAGAAGGTTCTTGTTGGATATGACAGAGTCTTGAGGATGCAGGGTCATGTTTGTATGCCTATGTAGATGGGTTTCGTGAGTTGATTCTTGAAGAGGCCCACAGTTCCCCGTATTCTATTCATCTAGGAGCCGCCAAGATGTATCAGGACTTGCGGCAGCATTATTGGTGGAGGAGGATGAAGAAGGATATAGTTGCTTATGTAGCTCAGTATCTAAATTGTCAGCAAGTAAAGTATGAGCATTAGAGACCTGGTGGTTTGCTTCAGAAGATAAATATTCCTGAGTGGAAGTGGGAGTATCATTGTGGATTTTGTTGTTAGACTACCACGGACTTAGAGGAAGTTCGATGTCATTTGGTTCATTGTGGACAGGCTGACAAAATCAGCGCATTTCATTCTTGTGGCATTTACTTATTCTTCAGAGCGGTTGGCAAAGATTTATATCCGCGAGATTGTCCGTCTTCACGGTGTGCCCGTTTCTATCATTTCTGATCAAGGTACGTAGTTCACCTCGCATTTCTGGAGGGCAGTACAGCGTGAGTTGGGCACACGGGTTGAGTTGAGCACAGTGTTTCATCCTCAGACGGACGGACAATCCAAGCGCACTATCCAAATATTGGAGGATATGCTCCGCGCATGTGTTATAGACTTTGGAGGATCGTGGGATCAGTTCTTTCCCCTTACAGAGTTCACCTACAACAATAGCTACTAGTTGAGCATTAATATGGCTCCCTATGAGGCATTATACGGTAGGCGGTGCCAGTCGTCGATTGAGTGGTTCGAGCCAGGGGAGGTTTGATTATTGGGTACAGATCTGTTATAGGATGCCTTGGATAAGGTCAAGATTATTCAGGATCGACTTTCCACAGTTCAGTCTAGGCAGAAGAGTTATGTCGACCGTAGAGTTCGTGATGTTGCATTCATGGTTGGGGAGAGAGTGTTGCTCCGGGTATCACCCATGAAGGATATAATAAGGTTCAAAAAGAAGGGTAAGTTGAGCTCTAGGTATATCGAGCCCTTCGAGATTCTGGAGAGAGTCGGAAAGATGGCTTACAGGCTTGCATTGTCGCCAAGGTTATCAATAGTTCATCCGGTGTTCCATGTGTCCATGCTTCGTAAGTATCACGATGATCCGTCCCATGTGTTATGTTTTAACTCTCTCCAGTTGGACAAGGATTTGACTTACGCGGAGGAGTCGGTGGCTATTCTAGCTCGACAGGTTCGTTAGTTGATTTCGAATAGTTATCCTTCAGTCCGAAAGCAGTGGAGAGGTCAGCCCATCGAGGCAACTACATGGGAGTCTTAGTCGAACGTGCGGAGTAGATATCCCCACCATTTCACCAGTTCAGGTACTTTTCTATGTCAATTCGAGGACGAACAATTGTTTTATAGGTGGAGAATGTGATCACCCGATAGGTCATCCCATGTTTTAAAACCTAATTCTGTGATCCAAAGCTTTAAAAATTATGTTTTGCCCTTCCTCGATTTTCATGCACAGTCCGGGCGTCATTCCAAAATGCTTTTATGTTAAAAACTAAGAAAAATAAGAATTTTTGCCTAAAAACTTCATTTGAGTTGACTCTGATCAATATTTTGAGCAAATGGACCCATATTCATGTTATGACGGTCCCGATGGGTCCGTATCATGATTTCGGACTTGGGTGTATGCACAGAATCGAATCGGAAGTCCCAAGCATGAGATATCGAACTTTGAAAAAATTTGAAAAATAAAGGCTTAATGAATTTTAAATGTTTGACCAAAGTTTGACTTTTTGGATAACGGGTCCGTATTTTGGTTTCGGAACCTGGTATAGGTCAAATACCGTATTTGTGACTTGTTTGTGAAATTTGATAAAAACGAAGTTGGTTTGACGTGATTCCAATGTCCGGTTGTAAAAGTAGAAGTTTCAAAGTTTTCTTGAAAAATTTCATTTGATTTGGTGTTCAATTCGTAGTTTTAGGTGATATTTTGGTGTTTAGATCGAGCGAGTAAGTTCGTATGATGTTTTTAGACTTGTGCGCATAGTTGGTTTAGAGCCCCGAGGGCTCGGGTGAGTTTCGAATAGGCTACAGAGTAAATTGGACTTAGAACATTTGTTGGTGTCTTCAATTTCTAGGAACTAGCCTCTGATCTCGCATTTGCGACATCAAAGTTCGCATTTACGAACACTTCCATCTTCTTTCAGGCTCGCATTTGCGAGCCATTTATTCGCATTTGCGAAGTGTCCCTGGGTTAGCCTGCGTTTGCATTTGCGATCATGAAGTTGCATTTGCGGAAGGCCAGTGTCCGCATTTATGAACAAAGCTTCGCATTTGCGATAGGAGCTGGGAGGGAGATTCTTCGCATTTGCGATCATTGGGTCGCATTTGCGGTCAAGTCAGTGTTCGCTTTTGTGAACTTCTCATTGCAAATGCAATGATTGCAGAGGTGTAGGAGTCTTCGCAAATGCGATGGATTTCTCGCATTTGCGATGCCCAGGTTGCAAATGGGACATCTGCAAATGAACAAAATATGACTTAGACGGGATTTTTGGTTCGTTCTTCAAATTTTCAAAACCAAAAATCTTAGAGGCAATTTTTCCAAGATTCTTTATTCCCCAAATCGTTGGTAAGTGATTCTAACCTATTTCTTTTCAATCTTTCCCTACTTTTCCTAAGATTTCAACCTAAAATCTAATGTTTCCATGGTGGAATTGGGGGTTTTTGGGTAGAAATTAGGGATTTCATAAATTGGGGATTTAATCCTCAAATTGAGGTCGGATTCCAAAACAAATTACATAACCGGGCTCGGGGGTGAATGGGTAATCGGGTTTTGGTCTGAATTTCGGGTTTGGACCAAGCGAGCCCGAGTGTTGACTTTTTTAAAAATGTCCTAAATTGAACTCTTTGCAAATGTGTGTAGTTCCTAAGGCTTTATTTGAATCGTTTGGTTGGTAATTTGCTAGATTCTATTGGTCTGGAGGCTTGTTTGAGAGGCAAAGTTGTGATTGAGCAGTGAGTGGTCTTTGGAGAGAGGTAAGTGTTGTGTCTAACCTTGACTTGAGGGAATTAGGAACCCTCAGACTATTTGCTATGTAAATTTCATGTGAGCAGCGTATATATAAGGTGACGAGTGCTTATGCGCCGCCAAATTATCTTTTCTCTTTGTTTTCCCGCTTTTCTTACATTATCTCCTTCTTTCCCTTAACTGTTACATGCTCTAAATGTGTTCTCATGCCTAATTGCTACATATTAGTCATTGTTTTCTCCTGTTCATGATATTAGTTGTTTCCTTAGTTTCGTGATTTCCTACCATTTGCTCAAGTTGGTTTATTTGCACCATTTTTTTGTAAATTCTAGAATTGGTCTCGCTTTGTAGTATTAATTATTCGGATTACATGTTTAACAAGGTTTCCTATTTGTTCAGTTTTGTGCTTTGGAATTGTAAAGGGTTTTTCTGTGATTTGAGTTATGAGTTTTACTGTGCTTATTGAGTACTTGATAATGATATGGTGGGATCAGGTTATACGTCGCAACAGGTGAAATAAGGGTGATATGTTAAGGTGGAGTAAGGGTGAATCCATACTATACGGTGGGATCGGGTTGTACGTTGCAACATGTGTAATAAGGGTGGATTGATTGGTGGAATAACGGTGAACTATGCATATGATATTGTGATATGGTGGTATCGGGTTGTGTGCCGCAGCACTTTTATATATATTCCTTGTTGTTTATGTTATTATGAGGAAATAAGGGAGGATTATGTGATGTATGGTGGGATCGGGTTGCGCGCCGCAACAACATATGTGTTTATATTTTTCTGAGTTGTGTAAGCTTTACGATATCTTCTTTTGCACTTAAGGATTGGTAAATTCTGAACGTTGCTGGCTTATTTCCTAGAGTTGAATTTATTACTTGCAATTTATTACTTTATTCCATTCTTTATTTTCTTTTCTGTCTTTATTATGTATATTGCGTACAGGTTGTAGTGTGAGTGACTCGCCTTAGCCTCGTCATTACTTCGTCGAGGATAGGCTCGGCACTTATAGAGTACATGGGGTCGGTTGTACTCATACTACACTCGGCACTTCTTGTGCAGATTTTGGTTCTGGCCCGAGCTAATCGTGAGGTTAGTAGCTGGACTCATTCAACCAGAGACCCAAGGTAGATCTCCTGGCGTGCACAGACCCTGGAGTCTCTTCCTAGTCACTATACATTACTGTTTCAATTCTTTTAGAACAGTGTATTTTCCTGCCAGACTCTGTTTGTAGTAAATCGTAGAAGCTCGTGAATTGTGACCCCAGATCCGGGTTCTAGTAAATATTAAAGCATTTATGTTATTATTCACTCGAATTATTTCATTTTTAGCTTATTTGATGTTATTTACGGAATTGAATAAGGAAATGCTTAATAATTCTCTAACGTTGGGTTGCCTAGCAAGTGAAATGTTAAGCGTCATCACGGTCCCGAATGTGGGAATTCCAGGTCGTGACAAGTTGGTATTAGAGCACTAGGTTGCCTAGGTCTCACAATTCATGAGAAGGCTTAGTAGATTCTGGAGGATCGGCACAGAGACGTCAGTACTTATCTTCCAGAGGCTATGAAGTTTAGGAACAAATTTCACTTCGATTCTTCTCTTTCGTGCGATTTTTTTCTCTCAATGCTTATTGAACTCTTTTGCTCTTATTCTCTTGCAGATGGAGAGAACACGTACCGCATCTTCAGCTGAGCAGTAGCCAGAGCCTCTAGTGGCATCTCCTACGAGGGGCAGAGGTCGAGGCCGAGGCCGTTCCAGAGACCGAGGCAGGGGTAGGGTTTGACGAGGAGGTTCCACCCAGACTTCTCCAGTCGGGCCAGCTCAAGTTCTTGAGGGGTTCATTGCTACCCCAGTACTTCAAGATGCTTTGGTCCGTTTGGTGGGCCTTATGGAGAGTGTGGCCCAGATGGCGCATTCCCCATGGCACCAGCCGTCTCGCGGGCTGGAGGAGGAGAACAAACTCCTGCTACCCACACTCCAGAGCAGATGGATCCCCAGTATCAGACTCCAGTAGCTCATCCAGTCGGATTAGTTCAGCCGATTGTCGGCACACCGGTGATGGGTCAACTATGTCTTCTGAGGCTTTGTGGAGGTTGGACAGGTTTACCAAGCTCTTTCCAGTTCACTTCAGTGGTGCATCTTTAGAGGATCCCCAAGAGTATCTTGACAGCTGTCATGAGGTGCTACGGAACATGGGTATAGTCGAGACCAATGGGGTCGATTTTGCTGTATTTCAGATTTCAGGTTCCTCCAAGAAATGGTAAAGAGATTATTTGTTGACCAGACTAGATGGGTCGCCTGCTCTTACTTGGGACCAGTTCTCTCAGCTCTTCCTAGAGAAGTTTCTCCCTATCACTTTGAGAGAGGAGCATCACCTTCAGTTCAAGCGCCTCCAGCAGGGCAGTATGACTGCTACTCAGTATGAGACCCATTTTGTGAATTTGGCCCGTCATGATCTTCTTCTACTTCCTACCAAGAGAGAGAGAGAGAGGGTAAGGAGGTTTATTGAGAGACTTGCTCAGCCTATCGGATTGCAGATGGCTAAAGAGACTGGAAGTGAGATTTCTTTTCAAGTGGCTTCCAATGTCGAGTGCGGAAGGGGCTTATTTGGTTTATGTCCGCAATTCTAGTACGGAGGTTTCTTCATTGGATTCAGTGCCAGTTGTTCGTGATTTTCCAGAGGTATTTCCTACAGACCTGTCGGGGATGCTACCCGAAAGGGATATTGATTTCTGTATTGATTTAGCTCCGGGCACTCAGCCCATTTCCATTCCGCCATACTGCATGGCCCTACCAGAGTTGAAAGAATTGAAGGAACATTTGCAAGATTTGCTTGATAAGGGCTTCATTTGACCTAGTGTCTCGCCCTGGGGTGCACCTGTGTTGTTTGTAAAGAAGAAGGATGGATCGATGAGGATATGTATAGATTATCGGCAGTAGAACAAAGTCACCATCAAGAACAAGTATCCATTGTCGAGGATTGATGAACTATTTGATCAGCTTCAGGGTGACAAGGTGTTCTCTAAGATAACTTGAGATCTGGATACCATCAGTTAAGGATTAGGGCATCTGATGTCCCTAAGATAGCTTTTCGGACTCGGTACAGGCATTATGAGTTTCTAGTTATGTCCTTTGGGTTGACAAATTCCCCAGCAACATTCATGGATTTGATGAACCGAGTGTTCAAGCCATATTTGGACTCCTTTATGATTGTGTTTATTGATGATATCTTGATCTACTCCTGTAGCCGAGAGGAGCATGAGCAACATCTGAGGATTGTACTTCAGACTCTGAGAGACAGTCAATTATATGCTAAGTTTTCAAAGTGCGAGTTTTGGTTAGATTCAGTTGCTTTATTGGGGCACATATCAGCAGAGGGCATTCAAGTAGATCCTAAGAAGATTGAGGCAGTTCAGAACTGGCCTAGACCCACTTCATCCATGGAGATCAGGAGTTTCTTGGGTTTGGCGGGCTATTACCATCAATTTGTGGAGGGGTTTTCATCTATAGCAGCCCCGTTGACCAGGTTGACCCAGAAGGGTTCCCCATTCAGATGGTCAGACAAGTGTGAGGTGAGCTTTCATAAGATCAAGACTTCTTTGACTACGGTGTCGGTGTTGGTATTGCCCACAGGTTCAGGATCTTATACGGTATATTATGATGCATTTGGGCTCGATGTAGTATTGATACAGGAGGGCAGGGTGATTGCATATGCGTCGCGGTAGTTGAAGTTTCATGAGAAGAATTATTTTGTCCATGACTTAGAGTTGGCAGCTATTGTTCATGCGCTGAAGATTTGGAGGCACTATCTTTATGGCGTATCGTGTGAGGTTTTCACGGATCATCGGATCCTCCAGTATTTGTTCAAGCAAAAAGATCTCAATTTGATGAAAAGGAGGTGGTTGGAGCTATTGAAAGACTAAGATATCACTATTTTGTACCACCTCGGGAAGGCCAATGTGGCGGTTGACGCCTTGAGTAGAGAGGCAACGAGTATGGGCAGCTTTGCGTTCATTCCAGTCGGTGAGAGGCCGCTTGCATCAGATGTTCTGACTTTAGCCAACCAGTTTGTGACGTTGGATATTTTGGAGCCCAGTCGTGTTCTAGCTTGTACAGTCGCTTGGTCTTCTTTGTTTGAGCGAATCAGAGATCGGCAGTATGAAGACCCTCATTTGTTGGTCCTTAAGGACATAGTGTGGCACGGTGGTGCCAAGAAGGTTACTGTTGGAGATGACAGAGTCTTGAGGATGCAGGGTCGTATTTGTGTGCCTACGTGTATGAACTTTGTGAGTTGATTCTTGAGGAGGCCCACTATTCCCGATACTCTATTCATCCAGGAGCCGCCAAGATATATCAGGACTTGCGGCAGCATTATTGGTGGAGGAGGATGAAGAAGGATATAGTTGCTTATTAGCTTGGTGTTTAAATTGCCACCAAGGAAAGTATGAGCATTAGAGACCTGGTAGTTTGCTTCAGAAGATAGAGATTCCTGATTGGAAGTAGGAGCGTATCATTGTGGATTTCGTTGTTGGACTCTCACGGACTCAGAGGAAGTTCGATGTCATATGGATCATTGTAGACAGGCTAATGAAATCAGCGCGTTTCATTCTTGTGGCAGTTACCTATTCCTGGGAGCGGTTGGCAGAGATTTATATCTGCGAGATCGTCCGTCTTCATGGTGTGCCCGTTTCTATCATTTTTGATCGAGGTACGCAGTTCACCTTGCAATTCTGGAGGGCAGTACAACATGAGTTGGGAACGCGGGTTGAGTTGAGCACAACATTTCATCTTCAGATGAACGGACAGTCCGAGCGCACTATCCAGATATTGGAGGATATGCTCTGTGCATGTGTTATAGACTTCCGAGGATCGTGGGATCAGTTCTTTCCCCTTGCAGAGTTCACCTATAACAACAGCTACCAGTCGAGTATTCAGATGGCTCCCTATGAGGCATTATACGGTAGGCGATGTCGGTCGCCGGTTGGGTGGTTCGATTGTTGGGTACAGACCTAGTACATGACCCCTTGGATAACGTCAAGTTTATTCAGGATCAACTTCGCACGGCTCAGTCCAAGCAAAACATTTATGCCGACTGTAGAGTTCGCGATGTTGCATTCATGGTCGGGGAGAGAGTGTTACTCCGGGTATCACCCATGAAGGGTGTAATGAGGTTCGGAAAGAAAGGTAAGTTGAGCCCTAGGTATATCAGGCCCTTCGAGATTCTGGAGAGAGTGGGAGAGGTGGCTTACAGGCCTGCGTTGCTGCCAGGGTTTCGGCAGTTCATCCGGTGTTCCATGTGTCCATGCTCCGGAAGTATCAAGGAAATCCGTCCCATGTGTTAGATTTCAGCTCTGTCCAGTTGGACAAGGATTTGACTTCCGAGGAGGAGCCGGTGGCTATTCTAGCCTGGCAGGTTCGTTATTTGAGGTCTAAGAGTTATCCTTCAGTCCGAGTGCAGTAGAGAGGTCAACCCGTCGAGGCAGCTACTTGGGAGTCCGGGTCGAACATGCGGAGTAGATATCCCCACCTTTTCACCAGTTCAGGTACTTTTCTATGTCCGTTCGAGGACGAACGATCATTTTAGAGGTGGAGAACGTGATGATTTGATAGGTCATCTCATGTTTTAAAACCTAATTATGTGATCTGAAGCATTAAAAATTATGTTTTAACCTTCCTCGATTTGCGTGCACAGTCCAGACGTCTTGCCTAAAAGATTTTATGTTAAAAACTGAGAAAATAAGAATTTTTTCCTAAGAGCTTCATTTGAGTTGACTTCAGTCAATATTTTGAATAAACAGACCCAGATTCGTGTTATAACGGTCCCGGTGAGTCCGTACTGTGATTTTAGTACTCTCATAAGCAAATAAAATATGAGTTAAATAATTTTATTTGCTCATAAACTATCAAATATAAATTTTGTAATAATTTTATGAAATATCATGCACATATGTACTCAAATGCTAAGTGGAACGGTTTTGTTACCATTCAATGAAGCACTACTCCTAATTTTATAACCACTTGTGTACAATGAAACAAATGCTAGAACAAACTTAAGGAAGAATCAGTAGAGTTGATCTAAACCCCTAAACATGATTAACATATCATTTTGGAACTTGTAAATTTTTGTTAATTTTTCTGTCACGATCCAAAATTTTCAACTTCGGGACCGTGATGGCGCCTAACATTTCACTTGCTAGGCAAGCCAACATTAGAACAGTTTATCTATTGCTCCAACAGTTTAAATTAAATAATGAGAACGAACTGAAATAACTGTAATAATCCAAAGTAAAGTACGAAAGCTATAACAAATAAAATATCTTATACAACCACGTACTTGCTGTCACAAGTGCACGAGCTACTAGAATATTACAAATAAGGGTCTGAATAAAATATAAAGTTGTGTGAAAGAAAATACACAGCTAAATAAAAGGAGAGGGGACTCTAGGAGCTGCGGACGCTGAGCAGCAGTACCTCAAGTCACCACAAATCTAGTCAATCCGAGCACGCTAATAATTGTCACTGGGACCGACTCCAAAATCTGCACAAGAAGTGCAGAGTGTAGTATGAGTACATCCAGCCCCATGTACTCTGTAAGTGCGGAGCCTAACCCCGATTAAGTAGTGACAAGTCTAAGGCAGGTCACCTACACTACAACATGTACACAGTATATAATAAAGGCAGGAAAGAAAATGCGGAACAAAATAAGGCAGTAACTGAAGATAATGACTAAACCTTAAGAAAACAAACAGTGACGATCAAAATTACCAATCCTAAGAGTTTCGAATAAAAAGTGCCGAAAAATGACACAGCTCAAGGAAATAGAAACACATAGATTGTTGCGGCGTGCAACCGATCCCACCGTACAACAAAATCCTTCCTTATTCCATCGTATCAATATCAACAATCACAAATAAATACATATATGTTGTGGTAACCCGATCCCACCATATAACAAAAATCAGTATCACAATTCACCCTTATTTCACCGTATCAATTAACCCTTATTTCAACTGTTACAGCGTGCAACCCGTTCCACCATATCAGTATAAATTCACCCTTATTCTACCATATCGATCCACCTTTATTTCACCTGTTGCAGCGTGCAATCCGATTCCACCATATGAGTATAAATTCACCTTTATTCTACCATATTGATCCACCCTTATTTCACATGTTGCGGCATACAACCCGATCCCACCATATTAGTACAAATATTCAATGAGAGCAATCAAATCAATTAGTCAAATCACAAGAACCTCTACGATTGAGCGAATATGAAGCCAAATCAGAAAGGAAGCCTCGTACCAAATTGAGAATTTACATATGAAATGTAAAATTGTAAGACAAGTCCGGTAAATGACAATTAAAATGTGCAAGTAAGTCAATTATGGAAATAACAAGAAGTCATGAAAGCATAAAAAAGTCTAACATTTTTTACAGGAGAAACAATGATTAACAAGTAGAAAATAAAACATGGAAGGCATTTAGAGCACATAACAGTTAAAGGCTGTGAAGGAAATAATTAAGAAAAAGCGTAAAATCAGGGAAACAAGAAATTCAACGGCATATAAGCACTTGTCACCTTGCATATACGCTGCAACACATGAAATTCACATAGCACATAGTCTGAGGGTTCCTAATTCTCTCAAATCAAGGTTAAATTCAACACTTACTTCACTCAGCAGTCAGCTCAGAGCTCTAACGGGGCCTTTCCCCTAGAATTCGACTCCAACCCACTCGTATCTAACCAGAATTGACTCAATAATATTAAATATTGCTAAAGGAATCAATTAAAATGCATAAATTTAGAATTCCCACAATTTTCCCCAAAAAAGTGAAAAATCGACCTCGTGCCTGCTTGGTCCAAACCCGAAATTCGGACTAAAATCCAATTGCCCATTCACCCCCGAGCCTGGTTATGTAATTATTTCGAAATCTGATCCCAATTTGAGGTCTAAATTCCAATTTTACAAAAATCTCTAATTCTACCCAAATCCCCAATTTCTACCATGAAAATCCTAGATTTTAGGTGAAAATCTTATGAAATGTAATGGGTAATTGAAAGAAAGTAGGTTAGAATCACTTACCAACAAATTGGAGAAGAAGAGCTCTTGGGAAAATTGACTCTATGGTTTTCTAGGTTTGAAAATTGAAGGAATGAACAAAATCCCGTTTTTGGGACTGTTTTAAGGTACGGGCGTCAGTCGCGTTCGCGATGTGCAGCAGCCCAAGTTGTCTTCGCGCTTGCGAATCCTCCCACGCGTTCCCGAAGGCTGCTCCCCCTGGCCTTCGCGTTCGCGAGCCAATGCTCGCGTTCGCGTAGAAAAACAATGATCCCCCTCCCCAGGTCACAAGCCTACCCGTTCGCGGGAAGCTCGTCAAGTTCGCGAAGGGTAAGGCCCCCCATTGCTCGGCGTTCACGACCCGGCTATCACGTTCGCGATGAAGGAAATCCTACCCAGTCCAGTTCATTCTTCGCGTTTGCGGGAGTGCCTTCGCGAACGCAAAGAAGGGAACACCAGAAACCAGCAGAAGTTAAGAAAAGCTAGATTTTTCAAAGAACTAAGATTTGTAGGCTATTTGAAGCACACCCGAGCCCTCGGGGCTCCAAACCAAATATGCAAACAAGTCCAAAAACCTTATACGAACTCGCTCGCTCGATCAAAACACCAAAATAACACCTACAACTATGAATTGGACACCAAAAAAAAAAATCAAAAAAACTTTAGAACTTCTAATTTTAACAACCGGACGTCTGAATCACGTCAAACCAACTCCGTTTTTCACCAAATTTGGCAGACAAATCATAAATATAGTAATGGACCTGTACCAGATTTTGGAACCAAAATACGGACCTGGTATGAACAAAGTCAAACATTGGTCAAATCTTTAAAGTCATTAAACCTTTAAACTTTCAATTTTTGACAAAAAGTAATAACTCGAGTTAGGGACCTCCGGATTCGATTCTGAGCATACGCATAGGTCCCAAATCAAGATACGAACCCATCAGGACTGTCAAAATACGGATCCGAATCAGTTTGCTCAAAACATTGATCGAAGTCAATCCAATTGGATTTTTATGGCAAAATTTCATATTTATCAATTTTTAACATAAAAGCCTTGCAGAAAGATATCCGGGCTGCATACGCAAATCGAGAAAGGCTTAAAAAGCTATTGTAAGCTTCAAAACATAGAAATAACGTTTAAATATTCTAGATGACCTATCGGATCATCACATTTTTTGTTATAACGTAAATATATCTTTTGATTAATATTGATTATGTTATTTTTTAAAGGTATGTTCTTGTTAATATAGGATAAACATGCATACACTGAACATGCATACCACTAAAAACAAAAAGCTCTTCGAAAATGTTGACCCGACAGATTTCGCATAACATCATTATTTTCTATTATCTTTTTATTTTTTAAATTTATTAATATGGGTGCACGTGCAAATCGCGTACATTATACTAATGATATAGGTTCAAAATAAAGGGAGAAAGATTGAAAAACTTTAAATTCTCGTGTTCAACTTCAGAAAAGGACTCTCTAGTCTCTTGTCTCTCCTCTGTTAATTTGCATTTCCCCCTAAATTCACCGAATAATTTAACTTTTGTTTTAAAAGAAATCAAGGAAAACAATATCATACTTGGACTCAAAGCTATCCAAAATCACGTTAAGAATGTCAATTTCAAAACTAAATATCTCTTTTGATGATAATAATTTTCATAATTCTTCGCGTGAAAATTTACATTATGTGTGTTGGTAATTTATTTTTATTATAAATATATATTATGTGTTAAATCGTATTAACTTCTTTCGTACTATTTTTTTTTTTACATTTTAATTTTCTTTAGTAAAATTCTTGACTATGTGTTACATTCATCAATCATCATCAATGGGGGTCTACCCACATTGCTACTGTGCGGGTTTAGGCTTGTGAACAATTTTTACATGCCAATTCCGTTGTCACGCTTGCCAGGTCATGGTTTTAAAAATGTAAAGTTTGTTTTACTCTTTTATAAAATTTTGATTAACAAGTTACCCATCACTTCCCTTGATTAAAAATATTTACAGATTGGACTTGATCCCCATAATAGTTAGGTAGATATCAGGTCATATATCAATTAAAACTATAGATGTTTGGCCACGCTTCTCAAGTGGTCAAAAGTATTTTTTTTTTAAAAGTATCTTTTTTTTAAGTTGAGGTGTTTGGCCAAGCTTTTTGGGGTAAAAAAATTACTTTTGAGAAGAAGCAGAAGCAGTTTCTAAGAAGCTAGTAAAAAGTAGTTTCTTCCCCGAAGTAGAAACAGTTTTGACTTTTCTTCTTACCAAAAATACCTTTAACAAAACATAATATATACCAAAATAATCGTTAAACCTAACACTTAGGATACTAATATATAAATATTTCTTATTATTTTTAGGATAACTTTCTGATATATAGTGACCTTAGTGGTGAATGTTTTTATATTTGTTGAATTAATATATTTAACTTATATTATAAGAATTAATTACATTTAAATTTTATTTTCATATTTTACTTAAATAAAATGAAAAGATTTAATTAATGTCTGTAATAATAAATTTTTGAGATTATTTATTACTTATAATATTAATTACCAAGTAAATCTATTCATGTCTTTATTCGTAATTTGATACTTAAAAGCACTTTTCGAAAAGTTTGATCAAACATAAATTATTGCTCACAAGTGCTTTTTAGAGTGATTAGTCAAACGCAATGGAGAACAGTGGTGGATTCATAATTTTAAAGTCATACGTGCTAGCAGATCAAAATTTCGAAAGAAGAGGAAAAAGAAATTTAGTTACGGATATTTATATATTTTTATAATTACGTATACAAATTTATTAATTTTGGTCGAATATAATGGGTGTTTAAGTACCCCACAAGTGATCATAGAAACAAATAAAATAATCTCAATCCTTCGAAGATTATTTGCAATCAATTGATAAGAAAAGTATAGTAGGCCGGAATTAATACTTATTTATAATTTTGACGAATCTTTTGGGAGAAAATATATGCGAACATATACATTATATTGAGCTTTCTAATTTCGTTTTTGTATAAATTAAGATTAATTGAAACGCTTTTTGGGTCGTTGAACTGAACAAGAAATAGCTCAAAAGACGTCATATATAGTCCTTAAACTGTGAGGATATCATAATTTATAATTAACTAATACATTTTTTACTTTAATTTATAGCTTAATCATAGAAAATTAGTTCTGTGTGAGTTCTTTTATGGACGAAAGTAAGTAAAAGAGAAACAGGACGAAATGGTAAGATATCTGATTCTATTTAAATGGATTGATATTTAATCTGAACCCATCTTGGTATAGTGATAAATTCATGGATTTTTCCATATGTTTCTGTTATGATGGAAAGCGAAAATATTAAGTATGTCGTAAGATAGATCCTACTTATAAATTATAATACAAAAAAACATAAAATATTGGAAAAGTTAAAGGCTCAATATTAAGTGGAAAAAATCGAACTTAAATGCTCGTGCTTAATTTCAGAAAAGGACCCCCTTCTCCCCTTTTGAATTTGCATTTTCCCCCTAATTTCGGAAATGTTTGTCGTAAAACAATTAAGGAGAATAATATCATTCTTGGATCACTGTAAGAACGCCAATTCCAAAATAAATATCTATTTTGATGATAATTTTTCAATTTATGGATTGTCTTTTTTATTTCCTTTAGAGTATCCGGTCTTGTTCAGTTATGGGTTGGTAATCGGTCTTGACCCGAACCAGCACATCCATTGTCAATGCGGCTCGACCCAAATCTCTATTGTGCGGATTTAAGCTAGTTATGAGAATTTCTTACTGGATGAATGACAAAGATAGAACACTTTAGTATCACTATTGATAAGAAAAGTCGTAGAAAAATTACCTCAGTTAGGTTAATAAACATTAGTTAGACAAAAAGACATCCACATCCCAAACCAGTGGATGCTATTTTTTGATATTTAGATTGTTGTTTTAACACTGATTTGAGTGAATTTTACTGAAGAAATAGAGTTTCACCGTTATCACGACCCGGAATCCCACCCTCAAGATCGTGGTGGCGCCTAACATTTCACTTGCTATGCAATTCAACGTTAGCTAGATTATGTAACCAATTTTAACAATTCAAAATAAAACATTATTAGAAATAAACCGAAATAGCCTGAAATGGAACAATAGAATACTAGCGACGATATCTAAACATCTCCCAGAATCCGGGGTCACAAACACATGAGCAACTAGAGTACTACTATAAGGTCTGAAGCATATACAATTGTTCGATACTAGATAAACAGTAAAAAGGATAAAGAAGGGGATTGCAGGGTTGCGGACGTTGTGCAGCTATACCTTCAAGTCTACGAATGTAGCTGAGTCCAAGCAGAACACCTCTAGACGCCGCTAGGATCAGCACCAATATCTACATAAGAAGTGAAGAAGCGTAGCATGAGTACAACTGACCCAATGTACTCCATAAGTATCGAGCCTAACCTCAACGAGGTAAACGAGGCTATGATAAGACACCTACATAAAATCCTGTACACACACACACACACATATATATATATATAGCAATAAAATATTAACTAGGAGGGGACATACGAAAGGAGAAACATCATAGGAACGACAAGTACGGAATCACCAACTAACATCTTTCGAAATAAGCAACAATGTAACCAAGTAAATCACCAATCCGGAAATCAAACAAGGCAATGAAATAAAAATGGCACGGCATCACCCTTCGGGCTTTTACTCTCATTCTCACCATGTAATATCATAAATAAAATGACACGGCATCACCCGTCGTGCTTTTACTCTCTTCCTCACATGATGTGATAAATGATAATAATAAGTCAATGGCATGGCATCACCCTTGGTGCTTTAATCCTCCCAATCTCTCGTATAAATGATAATGAATGCAGAATAAGGCAAGACAACACCCTTCGTGCTTTTCGCTCTTTTTCACCAAGAAACAATACAAATATGAATTAATAATGCAAAGCGAAAAATAATTTCACTTCAATTTTTTTGTACTGTGATAACAAACTCCACTTTCAGAATTTCCAACATCATTAAAA
Organism: Nicotiana paniculata; assembly: GCA_005239505.1. NCBI lineage: Eukaryota > Viridiplantae > Streptophyta > Magnoliopsida > Solanales > Solanaceae > Nicotiana > Nicotiana paniculata. The sequence continues at coordinate 12,607 of MDKI01022858.1, read as the reverse complement.
TAAATAATAAATACGTGGCGGATAACTAAAGAAGTGATAATCTAACCTAAGCATGGAAAACATAATCGATGAAACAACTTAGAATAAAGAAATAATTTCTACTTGCATGCTTTAACCCAATAACAATGCATATGTACTAGTCACCTCACATATACGTCATCCCCGCACATAATACACGTAGCAAATAGGCCAAAAAATCCTAATCCCTCAAATCAAGATTAACCACAATATTTACCTCGCTATGCAACCAAATCAAGGCACAACACAACTTTCCCTTTAGAATTAGCCTCCAAACCAATCAAATCTAGCCAAATATAGTTCAAATAATTTAAAATAGGCTCTAGAAACTACCTATGAGCGCAAAAGATTAAGTCTTTAATGATTTTAGAAAAAGTTAACCCCAGGCTTGCTTGGTCAAAAATCAGAGGTTCGGACCAAGACCCAATTATCCATTCACCTCGAGCCCGTATATGTGATTAGTAGCGAAATCCGACGTCTAAATCTCAATTTCTCAAAATCACCAATTTATACCTACCTAATTTCTACCATTAAAAAGCTTAAATTAAAGGTTAAAATCAATGATTATTTATGGAAGTGTGATAAAAACAAGTTAAAAACTACTAACCAATAAGTTGGGATGAAAAACCTCTTCAAAATCTCCTCTAGGCCGAGCTCAAACTTGAAAATGGTAAAAAATGATAAAAATCCCAACTTTTGAAATGCTTAATACCTTGGGCGTCAGGTGCTCTTCGCGTTTACGGAGCACATTGGCCAAATGGTCTACGCGTTCGCGGTACACCCTTCGCATTCGCAAAGGCTTCACCCCTGGCCATCGCTTTCCAATGCTTACGTTCGCGTATAGTATTAGACTGCCTCCCTCCAGACCCCATTCGCTTTCGCGAGAGGTCGGACGTATTCGTGAAGGGTAAGCCCCCCGCTACTTCGCGTTTGTGACCCAGTACCTGCGTCCGCGAAGAATAAGTTCCGCCCCCAGCCCAACTTCTCCTTTGCGATCACGAAGCACAAGACATCAGACACCAGCAACAGTTGGAAACCATCAACTTTCAAAGTTTAAAATGGTTCGCTTTCGCGAAAGGTCGGACGCATTCGCGAAGGGTAAGCCCCCCGCTACTCCCCGTTTGCAACCCAGTACCTGCGTCCGCGAAGAACAAGTTCCGCCCCCAGCCCAACTTCCCCTTTGCGATCACGAAGCACAAGACATCAGACACCAACAACTTTCAAAGTTTAAAATGGTCTGTAGCCTATCCGAAACTCACTCGAATCCCTCGGTCTCTAAACAAAATATGAACACATTTTAATAACATCATACGACCTAGTTCGTGTAATTAAAACACAAAAATAACACCTAAAACTACAAATTGGATGTCAAAATGCATGAAATTTCTCACAACCGAGCATCCGAATCCTATCAAACCAAACCCGATTTGCACTAAATTTTGCAAAACAGACCTATAACAAGTCCCAAATTCAAATTACATACTCGTTAGCCAAAAAGTCAACCTATGGTTAGACCTAGAAAATTTCTAAACCTTCAAGTTACTAGCTTTCGACAAAACAAGTCAAATCAAGTTAGGACTTCCAAATTCAATTTCGGGCATATGCCCAAGCCCAAAATCACGATACGGATCCACCAAAATAGTCAAAATACCGATCCGGGGTTGTTTGCACAAAATATTGAACATAGTCAACTCAAGTTATTTTTAAAGCCAAAAATCATGTTTTCTTCAAATTTTCACATAAAATCTTTCCGAAATAAGACACGGACTATACACACAATCGAGAAATATTAAATGGATCTAATAGAGGTATTGGAATATGAAAATAAGGGCTATTACTCAAAATGACCTACCAGGTCGTCACATTCTCCACCTCTTACAGAAACGTTCGTCCTCGAACGGAGATAGAAATTACCTGGACAGTATTTACTCTGCATATCGGATTCGGAATTTCACGTAGTTGCCTCGATCAACTAACCTCTCCAGTGAACTCTAATATAAGGATAAATCATAGACCTTAACTTCCGGACCTACAGGGCTAGAATAGCCACTGTCTCCTCCTCATAAATCAATTCCTTGTCCAATTGGACTGGGCTAAAATCTAATAAATAAGACAAATTGCCGTGATATTTTCGGAGCATGGAAACATGAAACACCGGGTGAACTGTCGATAAGCTGGGTGGTAATACAAGTCTGTAAGCCACCTCACCAACTCTCTCAAGGATCTCAAAGGGACCGATATACCTAGGGCTCAACTTTCCCTTCTTCCTGAACCTCATCACACTCTTCATGGGTGAAACCCGCATCAAAACCCTCTCTCCCATCATGAATGTACATCACGATCCCTCCAATCAGCGTAACTCTTCTGCCCAGATTGGTTTGTACGAAGCCGATTCTGAATCACCTTGACTTTCTCCATTGTATCCCAAACCAAATCTGTTCCCAACAACCTAGCCTCTCCCGGCTCAAACCAACCAACTGGAGAACGACATTGCCTCCCATATAAGGCCACATAAGGATCCATCTAAATACTTGATTGGTAGCAGTTGTTGTAGGAAAACTCCGCAAAAGGTAAGAACTGATCCTAAGAACCCCCAAAATCGATAACATAGTCGCGTAGCATGTCCTCCAAGATCCGAATAGTATGCTTGGACTGCCCGTCCGTCTGGAGGTGAAACGTTGTAGTCAACTCAACCAGCGTACCTAACTCCCGTTGCACAGCTCTCTAGAAATGCGATGTGAAATGTGTGCCTCATTCGGAGATACTAGACACCGGCATGCAGTGAAGACGAATAATCTCTCGGATATAGATCTGAGCCAGCTGCTTTGAAGAATAGGTAGTCACTACCGGAATGAAATGCTCCACTTGGTCAACCTATCCACAATGACCCATACTATATCAAATTTCATCAAAGTCCGTAGGATCCCAACAACGAAATCCATGGTAATACGTTCCCACTTTCACTCAGAAATCTCAAGTCCTTAAAGCAAACCACCAGGCCTCTAATGCTCGTACTTCACCTGCTGCCAGTTCAAATACCGAGCCACATACCCCACCATATCTTTATTCATTCTTCTCCACCAATAATGTTGCCTTAAATCCTGATATATCTTTGCGGCACCCGGATGAATGGGATACCGCAACTGTGGGCCTCCTCAAGAATCAACTCACATAACCCATCCACGTTGGGTACATAATCTGACCCTACATTCACAACACCCCATCGTCTCTAATAGAAACCTCTTTGGCACCACCGATGTGTTGTGTCCCTAAGGACAAGCAAATGGGGGTCGTCATACTGACGCTCTTTGATGCGCTCATACAAATAAGGCCGAGAAACCGTGCAAGCAAGAACCCGACTAGGCTCCAAAACATCTAACCTCACGAGCTGATTGGCCATCGCCTGAACATATAATGCTAGAGGTCTCTCACCATCTGGAATATATACAGGCTACCCATACTCTCAGTCTTTCTTCTCAAGGCACATTGGACTTCCCAAGATGGTAAGATCGTAGTTTCTTAACAACTCTATCCACCTTCACTGCCTCAAATTTAGATCTTTTTGCTAAAATAAGTGTTGTAGACTCCGATGATCTGTGAATACCTCACACGACACGCCGTAGAGGTAATGCCTCCAAATCTTCAATGCATGAAAATAGTTGCCAACTCTAAGTCATGAAGATGGTAGTTATTCTCATGAACCTTCAGCTGCCGAGATTCATAGGCAATCATCCTACCGTCTTATATCAGCATCGCATCAAGACCAATATGTGACACATCATAATACACAGTTTAAGACCCCAAACTTGTAGGCAACACCAACACTGGAGTTGTAGTCAAAGAAGTCTTGAGCTTCTGAAAGCTCAACTCACACTCACCAGACCACCTGAATGGGGCACCCTTTTGGGTCAATCTAGTCAATGGGGCTGCGATAGATGAAAACCCCTCCACGAACCGGCGGCAATAACCCGCCAAACCTAGGAAGCTCCAAATATCTGTAGCTGATGTAGTTCTAGGCCAGTTCTGAACTACCTCAATCTTCTTAGGGTCCATTTTAATTCCCTCGATAGATACCACATGCTCCAAAAAGGCAATCGAATCCATCCAAAATTCATACTTTGAAAACATGGCATATAACTGACTATCCCCTAAGGTCTGAAGTATGATCCGCAAATGCTACTCATGCTCCTCCCGACTGCGGGAGCAGACCAAAATATAATCAATGAAGATGATCATTAAAGAATCCAAATAGGGCTTGAATACCCGGTTCATCACATCCATAAATGTTGTTGGGGGCATTTATCAAGCCAAATGACATCACTAAGAACTCATAGTGACCATGACGCCTAACATTTAACTTGTTGTAGTAACTTGCTAGGCAAACTAACATTAGCTAGATTATTTAACCAATTTTAATAGTTCAAAATAAAACATTATTAGAAATAAATCTAAATAGTCTGAAATGGAACAACAGAATACTAACGAAGATATCTAAACATCTCCCAGAATTCAGAGTCACGAATACATGAGCAACTAGAGTACTACACATAAGGTCTCAAGCAAATACAACTGTTTGAGACTAGATAATTAGTAGAAAAGATAAAGAAGGCGACTTTAGAGCTGCGGACGTCGTGCAACTATACCTCAAGTCTACTAATGTAGCTGAGTCCGAGCAGAACACCTCTAAACCCCGCTAGGATCAACACTAATATCTGCACAAGAAGTGCAGAAGTATAGCATGAGTACAACCGACCCAATATACTCCATAAATGTTAAGCTTAACCTCGACGAGATAGTGACTAGGCTATGACAAGACACCTACATAAAATTATACACACACACACACACACACACACACATATATATATATATATATATATAGAGAGAGAGAGAGAGAGAGAGAGAGAAAAACTTCAAAATTTACAACCACGAGTCTGAATCCTATCAAACAAACTCCGAATTACACCAAGTTTTGCAGAAAATTATCAAATAGCAAAATGGACCTATACCAAGTTTCAAAATCAAAATCTGAACCCGATAGCCATAAAGTCAACCTACGGTTAAACTTAGGAAGTTTTCAAACTTTCAAATTACCAACTTTCTACGAAACAAGTCAAATAAACCTAGGGACCTTCGAATTCAATTTGGGTATACACCCAATTTCAAAATCACAGTACGGACCTACCGAAATCTTCAAAATACCGATTCGAGATCATTCACACAAAATATTATGTAACGACCCGACCTGTCGTTTTACATTATCGGATTCCATTCCCCAAAATGAAAATTTCCATAGCGGCTTATTATGACTTGCGGGGACTGGTGGTTCGGGATTCGAAAGTGTTTAGAGTGCTATAGGAGCACTTGGTTCCTTAAGGTTGGCCTTTAAGGCCAAGTTTGACTTCGGTCAACATTTTTAGTAAACGACCTCGAAATTGAGTTTTGACGGTTCCGCTAGCTTCGTATGATGATTTCGGACTTGGGCTTATGTTCGGAATGGGTTTTGAATGACCCGGGAGCGTTTCGGCGCCCAATATTGAAATAAGAGTTCCTTAAGTTCCTATTGTGGTTTAGGATGTGTTTTTGAGTTATCGAGGTCCGAACAGAATTTCGAGACCAGGAATAGTTCTGTTATCTCATTTATGACTTGCCTGCAAAATTTGGTGTCATTCCGAGTAGTATAGGTCGGTTCGGCGCGTGGTTAGCGAAGTCAAGAAAACTTAAAGTTCCTAAGTTTGGTTCTAGGGGTTTTGAGGTGTGATTTTGAGTTTTAGCATTGTTTTGGGTGTTCCGAAGGCTCGAGCAAGTCCGTATTGCGATTTGGGACTTGTTGGTATATTCGGACGGGGGCTCAGGTGGACCCAGGTGCCTCCCAGACACCACACGAGGCCAAAAACCAGCTGGAATAGGTGCTGGTGCACCTGTTCTGGTGTGACCGTAGATGCGGTTGCCCAGTCGCAGGTGCGGGACCGCTCCTGCGATCTCAGCCTCGTAGGTGTGACCCCAGCAAGTAGCTCATTTCTCGCAGGTGCGGACAAAGTCCCGCAGGAGCAGAGCCGCGAGTGCGGCCTCCTCCCCGCAGGTGCGAGCCCAAACTTCCTTGTCCATTTCCGCAGGTGCGAGCCTTTGATCGCAAGTGCGGTCCTCGAGCTGCAGGTGCGGAACCACTGTCAGGCAATGTGTTTCTTAAATACGGGATTCTTCATTGTTTCTTCATTTCTTCCTCCATTAGAACACTTTGGGAGCTTGGGAAAAGGGCTCAACGACCCAACTACTGAAAGGTAAGTAAATTCTATCCTAAAATTGATTAATGCATGCATTCTTAGTAGGACTTAACTACTTAATTAGTGAGAATTTAGGAATTTGGGTAGTAACCTATAGCCTTCGAGAATTTAGAAAATTTCCCGTGAATTGGCTATGAAATAATACAAAAATCGTATATTAATGATCCTTAGGCTATGGGTGAGTGTTTCCTTCGAGAATTTTTGGAATCCGAGCATGCGGACCTGGGGTTGGATTTTAGGATTTCTTCAAGAATGATGAATTTGACTTATTAGTAGGAGGATTTCCATACTTTGAGCATAAATTGATGAATTTGTATATCATTTGGCTAGTTTCGAGTCCTCGGGTGTAGAGTTCGAAGTTTCGGGCGCATTCTTGGTTCGGGGAGTATATTCGACACGAGGTGAGTCTCCTTTCTAACCTTGTAAGAGGGAACTGTCCCCATAGGTGCTTTAAATGACTACGTCCTAATGTTTGTGGGTGCTACGTACGCGCAAAGTGATGAGAGTCCGTACGTAGCGACTATTATTGTTATGTCCGGGTAGTTAGGCCTACACCATGCCTTATGTTTTCCTTGAAATGAACTATGTGTTTAGTGAATTCATGTTACATGCGGCTTGTTTCCCTGAGATAATGGAATTTAAGTAATTTTAAGGAATTGATTATGAAAAGTAATTTATAAAGAATAAATGTGTGGATTGTGTGTGCATGTGACCGCTTCGCAATTTACATTCCGCGAGCGGAGTGTTATTTCCCCCACTCTCATGGGAGTGGGCCGTACACCACGGCGAGATTGAAAGATATATATGATGGTTTGGGCCGTTCGACCCTCGGCAGTGCACATATATGATCATTATGATGGCTCAGGCCGGTTGTCCTTATCCTGTATGCGCATGTTAAATTATTAATGATTCCTTTTTATGGATTTTGAGTGGTCAGATATATTTTTTTTAAAGGAAGGAAAAGAATAATGAAGTAGAAATTGTACATTTACTTCCAGTATTTACTTGAATCGCTGTTATTTTTAATGTTTACTGCTTATCATCCTTGTATGTCTGTTACTGATATTATATCTTGTTAATCATTCTGTTGGACCTTAGTGAGTGTCAAGTCGACCTCTTTTCACTACTTCTTCGAGGTTAGACGGGATACTCACTGAGTACATATTTGTTTATGTACTCATGCTACGCTTCTGTACTTAATTGTACAGGTTTTGAGGCTGGTGCATCTGGTTATCAGACCGGAGCTCGATTCTGATCATAGTTGGACCTGACTTCACGGTGTGCTGCTTCTTCTGAAGATCCTCGGCAGCACCATGGAGTTTTCTTTTGCTTATTTCTCGTCTATTCCTTTCAGACAGTGGGACTGTATATTATATCTTTTGTATATTCTGTTAGTATGCCCGTAGGACTTGTGACACTAGTTCTTGGCACACACGTAGTGGTTATTTTAGTTTACGGGTCTGTATATATATATATTGGCTCACTCCTCTTTACGACTGCTTTTGGTTAAAAATGTCTTACTATCTTTTCAATCAATGTTTTGAACTTTAAAACTTGGCACGTGTTGGGATGTTTAATCAAGTATGGGAAAAATCCTTAGTAATTTAAGTGTGGGCTTGCCTTAACCCGGTGTTGGGCGACATCATGACCTGAGTTGGTATTTTTTATCGTGAGAACATGGTATCAGAGCACTAGGTTCACGTAGGTCTCACAAATCACGGGCAAACCTAGTAGAGTCTTGCGGATCGGTATGGAGACATCTGTACTTATCTTCAGGAGGCTATAGGGTGTTAGGAAAACCTCTCCTTATTTTTATTCTATCGTGCAGTCAATAGTTTATTAAATCTCATGCTTCTATTCTCTCACAGATGGTGAGGACGCGTGCATCCGATGTTCCAGACTCGGGAGGGGCCGCTACCCCCGTTGTTCGAGGCTGTGGCAGAGGCCGGGGGAGGGCACCGGCCCGAGGTAGGGGACGAGGGAATCCCTGAGCTATTCCAGTTGTGCCACCACCAGAGGATCCTATTATAGAGGAGCAGGGTGAGGTGCCCCCAGCAGGTCCTGCTCCAGTGGACTTTAGGACGGCGCCAGGCTTCCAGGAGATCATGGGCCGCATGATGCGGTTTATGGACACAATGTCCTAGGCTGGTTTATTTCCAGAAGATCCTACCACATCTCAGGCGGGAGCAGGGCCCCAGACTCCTACCGGCAAGGCTGCAGGTCAGGCTGCAACATTACATCATACCCCGGGTACACTGCCCGTGGGTGGAGTCCAGCATGTAGCAGCAGTACCTGAGCCCAGACCAACTGAGGACGGCGATCCATAGAAGTTATTAGATAGATGGACTCGATTCCACCCTACAGTCTTCGAGGGTGAGCGAGGCGAGGATGCCCAGGATTTTGTTGACAGGTGCAGGGATAGGCTGCACAATATGAGGATATTAGAGTCCCATGGATTGAACTTCACTACCTTCCAGCTAGAGGGCAGAGCTCACAAATGGTGGCAGTCTTATATTCTCAGCAGGCCAGCAAATTCTCCTCCCATCACTTGGGAGCAGTTCACTCAGATGTTTCTAGACAGGTATATCCCACCCTCTGAGAGGGAAGAGCTGCGATATTAGTTTGAGCAGTTGGAGCAGGGACAGATGTTAGTGAGAGATTATGAGGTTAGATTCTCAGAGTTGTATCGCCACACACTTATGATATTGCCTACTGATGCAAAGAGGGTTCGGAGATTTGTAGCAGCGCTGCACTCCGGTATTAGGGCCAACATGGCCCGAGAGGTGGAGATGGGGACTCCCTATCAGCTGGTGGTCGAGATAGCTCGTCGGATTTAGGGCTATTGATTGAGAGGCAGAGAGCAGGGTCAGCAGGACAAGAGAGCCAGATTCTCTGGGAATTTCAGAGGTGCCCCAGTTAGGGGCAGAGGTCAGCTCGATAGAGGTCAACCCAACATGCCTCCATATTCAGCACCCCCACCACCTCCCCGAGGTGTTTCAGCGAGGGCTCATTTCAGCGTCATGCCAGAGTGTTCCTACCTCCCTCCAGCCATTCAGAGTTCACCCAGTGGTTATGCAAGTTATCCAAGATTTCCCAGTCCCTACTTCAGTGTTATGACAGAGAGTACACATCGCTCACCGGCCATTCAGGGTTACTCTTCGGGGCAACAGGCTATGATACCCGGAGGTTGTTATGAGTGTGGGGATCCAGGTCATATGAAGAGGCATTGTCCCAGGCTTCGGGACAAAGCGGTGTAGCAGGATTATTAACCTATGGGTCCAGCACCAGCCGTCAGGCCACCTAGAGGTGAGGGACAGGTCGGCAGGGGTCGTCCTAGAGGTGGAGGCCAGTTAGGGGGAGGTCAGCCAACTCCTGTTCATGCTGGCGGGGCTCAGTCTTCCGATGCTCCAGCTAGATTCTATGCTATCCCGGCCAGATCAGATGCAGTGGCCTCAGACGCCGTGATCACGAGTATTATTACAGTATGTGGTAGAGAGGCATCGGTGTTATTTGATCCAGGATCCATTTATTCCTATGTTTCGGTCTTATTTGCTCATTTTATGGATGTCCCTTGTGAGTCCTTGGGTTCTCATATTTATGTGTCCACTCCCGTGGGCAATTCTAGGGTTGTAGATCGGATTTTTCGGTCCTGTGTGATTATATTTTGTGGGTTCGAGACTCGAGAGGATCTCTTATTGCTCGGCATGGTTGATTTTGAGATTATTCTAGGCATGGATTGGCTATATCCTTATCATGTCGTGCTAGATTGCCATGCCAAGACAGTTACTTTAGCCATGCCCGAGTCGCTTAGGCTGGAGTGGAGAGGTTCCTCAGTTAGTGCAACTAGCTGGGTTATTTCATTCCTAAAGGCTCGACATATGGTCGAGAAGGGTTGTCTGGCCTACCTCGCGTATGTGCGGGACACCACCGCCGAGTCTCCGATGATTGATTCAGTGCCAGTTGTTCGAGAGTTTGTTGATGTATTTCCTTTGGACCTTCCGGGCATGCCTCCGGATTGTGATATTGATTTCTGCATTGATTTAACTACAGGCACCCATCCTATATCTATTCCTCTGTACCGTATGGCTCCGAAAGAGTTGAAAGAGTTGAAAGACCAGCTTGAGGAGTTGTTGACTAAGGGGTTCATCAGACCGAATGTATCGTCGTGGGATGCTCCAGTTCTATTCGTGAAGAAAAAGTATGGGTCCATGCGGATGTGTATTGATTACCTCCAGTTGAACAAGGTTACCATTAAGAACAAGTATCCTTTGCCTCCCATCGATGATTTGTTTGACCAGTTGCATGGTGCTTTTGTGTTTTCTAAGATTGATTTGAGATCGGGGTATCATCAGTTGAGGATTCGGGCTTCAAATGTTCCGAAAACTTCTTTTCGTACGAGATATGGCCATTATGAGTTCCTGGTGATGTCCTTTGGCTTGACTAATGCCCCATCAGCATTCATGGACTTGATGAATAGGGTGTTCCGACCGTATATTAATTCATTTGTCATTGTCTTCATTGATGACATTTTGATTTACTCACGTAGCCTGGGGGAGCACGAGCAGCATTTGAGAGTTGTGCTCCAGACCTTGCGGGAACAGAAGCTATATGCTAAGTTCTCCAAGTGTGAGTTCTGGTTGGATTCCGTAGCATTCCTAGGGCATGTGGTATCCGGAGAGGGTATCAAGGTTGATCCTCAGAAGATCGAGGCAGTTCAGAGTTGGTCGCATCCTACCTCAGCTACAGAGATCAGGAGCTGTTTGGGCCTAGCAGGCTATTATCGCTAATTTGTGGAGAGGTTCTCTTCTATTGCGGCCCCATTGACTAGATTGACCCAGAAGAATGCCCTATTCCGATGGTCTGACGAGTGTGAGGCGAGCTTTTAGAAGCTCGAGACAGCATTGATCTCAGCACCAGTTCTAGTATTGCCTTCCAGTTCTGGGATGTTTACAGTATATTGCGACGCTTCGCGTGTTGGCTTGGGGTGTGTATTGATGAAGGAGGGGGAGAGTTATTGCTTATTGTTCGCGCCAGCTAAAGGTTCATGAGAAGAATTATCTTGTGCACGATTTGGAGTTGGCGGCGATTGTTCATGCTCTTAAGATTTCGAGGCACTACTTGTATGGAGTGTCCTGTGAGGTTTATACAGACCACCGTAGCTTTCAGCACTTGTTCAAGCAGAGGGATCTTAATTTTAGGTAACGCACATGGCTTGAGTTGTTGAAGGATTATGATATCACCATTCTTTATCATCCGGGAAAGGCCCAGATGCTTTGAGAAGGAAGGCGGAGAGTATGGGTAGCTTGGCCTGTACCGCAAAAGGAGGAGAGACCTCTAGCCTTGGACATTCAGTCCTTGGCCAATCGCCTGGTGAGATTCGACCTTTCGGAGCCTCGTCGAATTTTAGCTCATGTGGTTGCTCAGTCTTAATTATTGGGGGAGATTAAGGCCCCGCATTTCTATGATCCGTGCTTAGCGGAGCTTCGGGAGACAGTGGTTCAGGGTAGGGCCATGGAGGTTACTATTGGCGAGGATGGTGTTCTGAGACTTCAGGGCCGCTTATGTGTTCCTAATGTTGATGGCCTAAGGGAGTGGATTCTAGAGGAGGCACACAGTTCTCGGTATTCTGTTCATCCTGGTGCTACGAAGATGTATCGTGATTTAAAGCAACATTATTAGTAGAGGCGGATGAAGAGGGACATTGTGGAGTATGTGACTAGGTGTCTTAATTGCCATCAGGTGAAGTATGAGCACCGGAGGCCAGGAGGCCTACTTCAGCAGATGCCCATTCCTGAGTGAAAATGGGAGCGCATCACTATGGACATCGTGGTCGGATTGCCTCGGACCTTGCGGAAGGTTGACACGGTTTGGGTCATTGTGGATAGATTGACCAAATCGGCGCATTTCATTCCAGTGGCTACTACATATACTTCTGAGAGGTTGGCCCAGATCTACATTCAGGAGATAGTCTGGTTGCACGGTGTGCCGGTATCCATTATATTAGATTGAGGTCCTTAGTTCACCTCGCATTTCTGGAGATCATTGCATAGTGATATGGGCACCCAGATTGATCTCAGTACAACATTTCACCCTCAGACTGATGGTCAGTCGGAGCGTACAGTTCAGATATTGGAGGACATGCTCAGGGCATGTATGATTGACTTTGGACGTCAGTGGGACCAGTTCTTGCCTTTGCCGAATTTGCTTACAATAATAGTTATCAGTCCAACATTGATATGGCACCATTTGAGGCTTTATATGGTCGACGATGTCGTTCTCCTATCGGGTGGTTTGAGCCTGGCGAG
>MDKI01126962.1:0-41508 GCA_005239505.1 Nicotiana paniculata | reverse complement strand
ATATATATATATATATATATATATATATATATATATATATATATATATATATATATAATTCCTCTTAAGAGGCTTCTATATCATGATTAGTGCCTTTAATTAAATGATTTGATTATACTTGTTCCTTCTTTTTTACTCCCCTCTCTTCTTCCGCCGCCTCCCTCTTCTTTTAATTTATTGCTACCATCAATTTTTACAAAATGTTACGTATTTCAATTGCTGCCCAATATCGTGAAGTATCCTCCATACATGAGAAAAAAATTCAGTGACTCAAACGGATCGTGATGACTGAAAAATTATTCCCAATTTTTGGGTCATTTTCTCCAGAAACATGAAATTTATTCAAGTACTAAGATTGGGTAACGAAAATTATTTATAACTTTCGTATAATATTGATACAAAAATAATACAACTACAACATCATACAACTTAAAAATAACTTTAGTAACCAATAATATTTATAACTTTAATACAATTTTGATAGATGTATACAATTTTCATACCTTATTCATACAAAAGTAATACAACTACAAAAGTATACAACTTTCATATAAATTTCATATACCTATAGTATATAATACAATTTTGATACATAAATATAATTTATGTAAAAAGAGAGTTGATGGGTTTATAGTACCTTAATTTTATGTTTTTATGATCTAACAAACTTATTGTCAAGAACCAGATAAGGAATCTGATACACACTTAGTACACAACTCAAACATCGGACTCAAGCTAATGAGTGTTGCTATGACTTTAGAAGATAAAGAATCAACTTAGGGACCTGATCCTCTTGGGTTCCCCTGACAGCAGTTCGAAGTCAACTCTCTACAGCTGGAAAGTGACTGCCTGTACTGTACACGCAAATAGTGTACAGCACAGTGCAACAGTCACTTCCATTAGGAAGGACCTTGTACCAACCAAGTAATTACATTATTCAAGTGATTTCATCCAAGTTGTATTAACAATTAACATTACAACAAAAAATCACTTGAACACTTGAGAATTCATTCAAGCACTCCAAGCATCTGATAATCAAGCATTTATTTCTCAAGTGCATCAAGAACAAAGTACATCACTGCTACGGACCAGTTCCTGCAACAAGTCTTTGTATGTCTTTAGTTGAGTTGTAACTTTGTAATTGTTCTTCATTGTAATTCCTACTTTGCATATCTAGAAGCATTAATTAGGAACTCTTTGTAAACCATAAACCTTAGTGTTTGTGTCGTGACTATAGTCAGTCATGAGTTGAAGTCTTTGTAATAGGTGTATTGCAAAGTGGCTTGTAATAGGTGTATTACAAGTTAGTGAGGGATTAAGAGTTTAATTCCTAGGTTGCATAGATTGTAATCTAAAAGTTTGCTCATAGTGAAGTTGAAATCCTACCAGTGTCGGTCGTGGTTTTTGATCCCCTTGAGCAGGAATTTTTCCACGTAAAATCCCTTGTGCCATTTACTTACTGTTGTATTAGCTAGTTTGGTGGACTCATATATTCTATCAAGAATATTTATAACCTAATATAAATTTCATACAATAATTCATATAATATATACAACTTATTTACAACTTTCTTTTAACATTCATACAAAAAATACAACTATAATAGAATACAACTAAATTCAATTTTCATACAAATTTCAAACAACTATAATACAACTTTAATACATCTTCATTAATTTCTCTTCGAATTTTAATCTGAAAATTCATCCAAAATCAACTTTAATCTTCACCAAACACCCCCAAAACTTAGATATAAAATCCTAAAGATATTATTGATCAGTTGCAACAACACCCAATCTAAATAAATAATAATTTTAAAATTCAAATTCAAAATCAAAACGTCAAAACTTCTTATGCCTGTCAATGTTTGGGCCAGGAGGCAGCAGACAAGGACTAGTTCGCTAGTAACAGGCGACGACGTCAAATCCTATCACGACCCAAAGTCGTGATGACCCCTATCATAGTATTAGGTAAGCCGACTATTCAGACATTTCCAATACTTTAAAACTTCGAAAGATATGACAACAACTTAATTGAAGGAAAATAATTTAAAAACAAGATAAGAAGTCATAACTCAACACATAATCTTTTTCAAAATCGGGGTGTCCCCGAGTACATGAGTATCTACATAAAGATATAGTCTGGTACACCATCTAGAAAATAAAATTGAAATCAATAACATGAAAGAAAGGGAGGAGAGTCAAGGTCTGCGAACGCGTTGCACTACCTCGATGATCTCCAAATGTTCGGACTCCGCAATCAACGACCGTCGTGCCCGGAAATGCCTGAATATGCACATGAAGTGAAGGGTCTAGCATGAGTACAACAAACTCAGTAAGTAACAAGACTAACTATTGGACCGAAAGCAGTGACGAGCTCAGCAAGTACAATTCAATATAGACTTAATAGTACAGAAATGTAGGCTTGCTTTCAAGTTCAACAAATAACTCAATACAAGAAAAATAGATCAACTCAGAATGATATGAGGAATGCGGCATCTCTATATCTACATGTCAATGTACATGCTGTATGGGATGCACTATAATGGAATTCTCGTGAACTCACACTATCTGAATATTCAAACACTCAGTATTGTCTATGGCCAATCCAGCCCAGGGAAGATATATCCCTCAATATAAAGATCATCTGACAGTCAGTCACCCAGTACTGTATAGGGCCAATCCAGCCCAGTGAATATCCATCTCTCAACATAAATAAATAGGCAAGATCCATGTCGGGGGAAGATCCATCCCTCAATATAATATCAACTTCTCTCACTTTAGGTGTGCTACTCCGGAGGGGCTCCTTTAGCCCAAGCTATAATGAGCCAAATAAAGACATAAATCAATAAAATATGTTGCGACGTGCAATCCGATCCCATGAATATCGCTCAAAATCAGACCCTCGGTATTACTCAATCATTAACCTCTCTAGTCGCTCGGGCTCACAACGTCATGAAAACTAGACATAATGATATGATGCATTAATGAATGGAAACAGATATTGAGATACAATATGCAATGATAGATGTTACTGAGTACGTAATTATAATTTGAACAAGTAATTCAATAGCAACACGACCTCTGTGGGTCCCAAACATACCTGCACCTAACCTAAGTATGATTTTAACATGCGTCTCAAATCAATTTCTCTAACATGTGGAAGGTATGTAGGTATTGATATGATTATTTGATTATGCAACTCCACGAGAACAGTTAAGTCCAATTTCTATGGTGCACGCCCACACGCCTGTCACCTAGCATGTGTATCACCTTTATACTAATTATATAACACGTAATTCAGGGATTTATACCCTCCGAACCAAGTTTAGAAGTGTTACTTACATCAAAACGTGCAAATTATCTATTCCAATAAGCCCTTGCCTTGCGAATTGACCTCCGAACGCCTTGAATCTAATCACAATTAATTCTATACGGTCAACACAAATTATAGGAATCAATTTCATATGAAAATACTAAATTTCCCAATTAAATCCAAAAAGCAACCAAAAAGTCAAAAATGGAGCCCACGTCTCTGAACCTGACAAAAGTTATAAAATATGAACGCCCATTCAACCACGAGTCCAACCATACCAAATTTACCAAATTCTGACATCAACTCGACCTCCAAATCCTAAATTCTTATTTTAAAATCCCTAGGCCCAAATTCTCGAATTACACCTCAAAAACACATAATCAGTCGGAATACCCAATGATAAAAATTCAATATTATTGACTAAAAATGATCATAAGTGAGTTACCTCAATAATCCCTTCGAAATACCTATAGAAAGCCTAATCCCAAGCTTGGATGTCCAAAATGAAGAAAATCTCAGAAACCATCGAATTTAAACACTGTCTAGTGCTTTCGCACATGCGGTCTCACAGATGCATGAAATCTCTCGCTTCTGCAGTTTGCCAAGGCTTCACTGCTTCCACTTATGCAATCACATTTCTGCTCCTATGAACACTTGCGCTCTTGCGACCCCTTAGTCCACATCTACAGTCACGCAGGTGTGGAATTTCCCTCGCATCTGCGACCACTGCCTCACACTGCCCTTTCCGCTTCTGTGATGCCATGCTCGCTTCTGCGTGCTCGCACCTGCGATCAAAATCCATAGGTGCGATTACACCAGCAGACTCCCTATCTTCAGCAATGCACTAAGTCTCATTTTTTATCCGTTAACTATCCAATATCAACCCGAGGCCCCCGGGACCTCAACCAAATACACAAGTAAGTCCTAAAACATGATACAAACATAGTCAAGACCTCAAATCACATCGAATAATATATAAAACATGAATCTCACCCCAATTCAAACTTAATGAAAACTAAGGAATTCCAACTTGAACAAATGATGCCAAAACCTATCAAATCACGTCTGATCGACCACCACATTAGCCTTCCTAGGATGATACAGAATGGTAATATCATAGTCCTTTAGCAACTCTAACCCTATCCGTTGCCTCAAATTTAGATCCTTTTGTTTGAACAAGTGTTGGAGACTCTAATGATCTGTAAATACGTCATAAGGCACACCATAGAGATAGTGCCTCCAAATCATTAATGCATAAAGGATGGCAGCCAACTCCATATCATGAACATGGAATTTCGTCTCATGGGGATTCAACTGACGAGAAGTATAAGCAATCACTCTACCCTCATGCATCAAGACACACCCAATAACCATCCCAGAAGCATGACAACACATTGTGTAAGAACCTGAAGCTGAAGGCAAAACTAGAACTGGAGTTATGGTCAAGGAGGTCTTGAGCTTATGAAAGCTCTCTTCACACTCATCCGACCACCTGAAAGTAGCACCCTTTTGGGTAAATTTGGTCAAAAGAGATGCAATAGACGAGAAACCCTCCATGAAGCGACGATAATAACCGCCAAGCCGAGAAAGCTCTAAATCTCCGTAGCTGAGAACAATCTAGGCCAACTCTTAACCGCCTCAATCTTCTTCGGATCCACTTGAATCCCTTCACTGAACACCACGTGCCCCAAGAACGCCACTAAACTAAGCCAAAACTCAAACTTGGAGAACTCGGCATAAAGTTTCTTCTCCCTCAACCACTGCAACACAATCTTAAATTGTTGGGCATGCTCTTCCTGGCTACGAGAGTACACCAGGATATCATCAATGAATACTATGACAAATGAGTCCAGATAAGGCTGAAATACACTGTTCATCAGATGCATGAATGTTGCTGGGGCATTGGTCAGCCCAAAAGACATCACAAGGAACTCATAATGACCATAACGGGTCCTGAATGCTGTATTTAGAATATCCGAGTCCCGAATCTTTAACTGGTGATACCAGACCTCAAATCAATCTTAGAGAACACCATCGCTCCCTGATGATGGTCAAATAGATCATCAATGCGCGGCAAAGGATGCTTGTTCTTGATTGTAACTTGGTTCAACTGCCTATAGTCAATGCACATTCGCATAGTACCATCTTATTTCTTCACAAATAGAACTGGCACACCCCAAGGCGACACACTAGGCCTAATAAACCCCTTATCAAGGAGTTCCTGAAGCTTTTCTTTCAATTCGTCCAACTCAATCAGTGTTATGCGATAAGGAGGAATAGAACGGGCTGAGTGCTCGACACCAAGTCAATACCAAAGTTAATATCCCTGTCATGCGGCATGCCCGACAGGTCTATAGGAAAACCATTCAGAAAGTCTCGAACTACCAAAATAGAATCAATAGTAGGAGTATCATGTCACGCCTTAAACTCGGGGAGCACGACTGATGCTCAACAAAGTGAACCCGATCGAGCAAGCCTGTTAGATACTTTCTACCCAAACTGCTCATGACAAGGATAAGGCATATTCACATTAATTAGACAATAAGGAGATCGTGTATACAATACCAAATCATTTCCATTAGTTACTTCATTTTTTGTCTCAAAATACGCACATTTTCATAGGCTAAAGTTGAATAAATAGTTCAAACACAACATACGTCGTTTGACCTTCCCAGCACCCATATACAACCCACACTATGTCTACGGAGCCTCTAATAATTACAAATAGTATGATAGTAGTACCGGCAACAACGCTC
Organism: Nicotiana paniculata; assembly: GCA_005239505.1. NCBI lineage: Eukaryota > Viridiplantae > Streptophyta > Magnoliopsida > Solanales > Solanaceae > Nicotiana > Nicotiana paniculata. The sequence continues at coordinate 35,437 of MDKI01126962.1, read as the reverse complement.
TAGCTATACCTCAAAACGTGATAATATAATAAACAATATATGCATAACCCCAGAATGAAGTGGGTCTCACCAAGTCTGCTGGGAGGAGGTGTACTGCTATCACTGATCAACACTACCTGCTGCGGAACCACCTGAATCGATTAAAGATGCAGCATCCCCCGGCGGGCGTTAGTACTGTCGAATAGTACTAGTATGTATAACTAAACACCATCTCAATAGAATGAATAACAATACGCGGAAGAAAATCATGAAATCAATAGAAGCCTCAAACAATACCAAAACATCAAGTTAATAACCACTTAAGTTTTCACGTAAATTTCCATGTTTTTAGTTTGGGGGATCTTTAGTATCGATACACCATCATTAACAATACCACTGTACTTTTATATGGAGTTCGATCATGGCCCGATCGGCTAGGCCACTAATCTCGTCCAAGTCACACCTTTATTTGAGGTTGTGAAGCGGTCAGAGTAATAATAGTACCCAACAAGGAGTCGGGGTCGATTTTCCACAGGGAGCTATGAATGGGACTTAGGAGTATATATTCGAGTGAATGAGCTTGAATTATCTCGGATTACACTTCCACAAAAGTTGCTTTATTTTTAAATCTATTATAAACTAAGAACTAAAATCACCAAATTGTTTTTGTTTGTTTTTCAAATGGTAAAAAGGCTTAGGGCTATGACCTTCAGCTAGGTGTTCGCTTAATGGGTTGTAAGACTTAAAGCTTGTATTCTTGGTCGGGGTGTATTATAGCTATCAACACTCAAATACCCACTCAATCCCTCCTGGTTAGAGAGTGATTGTGCCCAATTTGACGTTCTAAAGTCCAAATGGATATTTAACAAAATAGTTGATAAAAAGCTCAAGCCGGGTTTTACTATCTCTAGATTCAACCCATTAATTGGGACTATCAATCTCTTGATTCATCCCACTTTCTTTTTAGCCAAGTTTTCCTAGACTAAGTCTCTCTTTCTCAAGTAGAGACCAAGTCAAATAGGCATGATCTAATGTTTGCAACCATTAATTCTACAATTAAAAGTAAGAACAAGGCTAAATAATAAACATCCAACCATAAGTAAGTAATAAATCAAACATCCATTAGGTTTACACACTAGGGATGGGTCATAACTCTAGTAAAAATCTAGCTACTCATAGTGGGTGTAGAAGAAAACAAAGAAGAAAAGATGATAAAACTCATATTCGAAGATTAAAATATAAAAACCCAATGTTAAATTACAAAAATAAGATAAAGTTGCCTAAAGAAGCAAAGGAAAATGGCTACAACACTTTTAATATTCAAAACTTGACCTAATTTCGTGAAACTATTCTATTCATACAAAGTTGAAATTTCGGACAAAAATGCCCTTTCGGAGGTTCTGTGGCCGCCCAATTCCATATGCGGTCCGCACTTTGCTTCAGTCTTGACAGGATTTGAATCTGCGGCCGCATCTCTCATATTCTGTGGTCCACACATTTCTGGGTGCGGTTGCACATGGCTCTTCTGTGAACCGCACATTTCTGAGTGCGACCGCATAGCTGACTTCTGTGGCCGCACAATAATTATGCGGTCCGCACTTCCTTTGAGTTTGGAATGAGAACTCTCTAAAATTTTGATCTTGCTTAGCTTCTGCGGCCGCACATTTCATGTAAGGACCGCATTTTGCACTTGGACTTTGATAAACTTTCCTTCATAATCTGCAGTCGCATATGGAAATCTGCGGTCCGCCCTGTGAGCTTTAGTGCCTGATTTTGTCCTTGAGTACAGATCACTCCTTCTTGAGTAGGATTTCATCTTATTGGCTCATTTTCCAATTACTCCTACAATTAAGCATATTTCATCAGTAATCTGGAATATAATTAAGCATTTTTGGACTAAAACGAAAGCTAAAAGGCGCTAATAAGTAGTCAAAATCCACACTTATCAACTCCCCCAAACTTAAGCTTTTGCTTGTCCTCAAGAAAATAAGGTAATTCCCACCTCCACAAGTTAAGATCTATTCCAGCTAATCTAAGATGCATCAATCACACATCAATTGGGACCAACAATTACCCATAACACTTATGAATTATCATCAAGGCAATGATTTGATGTTTTAAGCACAAATAGTTCTAATGTGACACTTGAGCATCAAGAGTTGACTTTATTCATCAAGGAAGCTCGCTCTTTCATGTAGGTCATTTTGGATCCCAAACTCTTCCTCCTCTACTCTCTGTTAGCATACCTCACTTAAGAATGTAACACTCAATTCAAAAACTTGTGAAAAGTTCGCTCATCTCTCTCAAAAGAATGTCACAAGTACGACTCTAAGTACCATATGCTTGCCCCTCATGTAGATCACCACTAATGTAATTTCACTCGTCTTGAAATAACGTAGGTCTTTTTCCGAATGTAATGAAGGCTTTTGGACTAAGGTTGGATATGTTGATATAGAATGGGTTCATCTTTCCTTAAGCACTCCGTTTTCTCTTTTCGGCTCATGCTTTGCCGACTCTTTGAGGAACTTTCTTTTTCCCTAGGGGAACTAGAGAGACTTAACATCACTCTTTCTTGGTCATGATCTTCATTTTATCCTTCTTTATTTTCTCCATGCTTTGCATCGTTACTTTTCTTTGAATCCCTTCAACTCTTCAACTTATTCACTTTTATTTATTTATTTATTTATTTTTGCATTTTTCTTTTTGTTCCTTCTTTATTTTTCTTTGCCTTTAGTTTTCTTCATTTCTTTCCTTTTTGTGCCTTGATACCTTTTTCCAACTACTCGTCTCTCCCCCAAACTTATATTTTTGCCAATTGTTTCTCAAGAGTGTTAATGAAATCTCGGGTGCTAAGAGAGGTTCACTACAAAACGGGCAAAGGCTTGTAACATGGTTATCAAATGAAAAAGGTTTTAGGCTCAAATGGGTTGACTAGGGATAACAACAATGGTGGGTCATGGAAAATTTCAAGCGGGTCAAGGAGAGCCTACAATTATTCTCAATCCAAGCAAAACTTAAAATTTAGCCTAAAAACACATTCGGGGCAAGTTCTAGACCATTCACATGGGTATTTGAACTTGCAACAAAAATATTTCACCTCTCACACAACTGGATTGTTAAAGAGGATAGAGTCGTCACAACAACCATATTCAAGATTGAAAATCATTAATGGTTCGAATAAACCACTCGATAATTGCTTAAGTCAACACAAGAGTCAAAAGGTCACTAACTAGAGCTATTTCTTTCCAGGAGCTTGTTTTTAATCATAAGCACATAGTTAAGTGTGTTGGTACCAAGTGAAGCATGCTTGACACCTTGAGTCTAACTCAATTAGATCCTTTTATTCATTATTACTACTATTTTTACCTAAATACCAAAAAACGGACTCAATCCCTTAAGAAGGTTATCATGCCATTCGTCGTTGGGAGGAGTCACTCGGTTCACACAAAACCTACATTTGGAAAGAACCGTGGCATTAAGAAAACAAAAGGCTTATTGTCTACTTAAACATGAAAAGAAACTACAAGATTAAAAAGAAGCTATTAAATTAGACATTGATTAATAAGGAAACAAAATAAAGAAGCTATCAAGCAAGCTACTAAAAGCATAAATGAATATACAAAATGAGAAAGAGGGAAAGAGAAAAATATATACATCAATAGAGAGAGAGAGAGAGAGAGAGAGAGAGAGAGAGGAATATGTACATAACAAAAAGAAAAAGAAAATGTTATTAGTTATTACAAACCAATGTCAAATATCCAAATATAAAATAAACTCCACACCCTCCCCCCGAATAAAAAAGAAGTATTTTCCCTAATGCTTAACAAAATAAGAATAGGGAAGGGTAAGAGTAAAGAGGACTCCCTATGTGGCCTTGGACATCTCTGTGTCCACAAGTCTAGCTGCTTAGACTGGCTAGCTGATGCTTCTGAAGCTGATGGTGCTGCTGGGTCTACTGGTGCTAATGGAGCTATCTCCATCAGCAAATCAAATGGAAGGTCACCAACAACTGCTATCTTGGTGACCTCTCTCCTCAATGTGTCCATTGATTTCTTGGATGCCTTATATTTTCTCATCTTCTTTACCTTCTTTCCAAGATCCTTAATCACTCCTCCATATGCCACCAAAGTGTCCATGATAGTCTTCTGGTTCTCCAAAATCTTCTTGAAAGTGTCCTCCATTGTCGGAGGAAGCTGGGGTGCCGGGGTAGATGTCCATGCTGCAAAAGCACTGGATAAGTCAAAAAACTTCGCAGTAGTTGTTTGCATCCAGTTGTTGAGGCTCGCTAGTGCCTGGGAGACTCGCAGCGTAGAGATGATGAGCAGGCATAGGCACCGGCCTTAGAGTAGAAATGAAGGGAACTAATGCTGAAGGCCCTGAAGATGGAGGTGGAGGCATGTCAGTTGTACTGGTGGAAGGCCCTGTTGTAGTGGAAGGCCTGTCAGCTGAATCTGTAGCTACCACCGAAGTCTCATCAGACTAGCCCACGGTAGTAGTTCGTTGACCCTTATTCTTCGGGTTACTCGGGTCCTTCAGAGAATACCAAGTGAAGGGATTCTTTGCTCGAACCTTTGTGTCAAAGATCTTCGACTCCACCCTGCATCCGTAAGATACTCCGCGATAGTGTTGGGATATAGGTATGAGCTTTCTCCTTGCTTGGGAACCAAGTACATGTTGACCGACAACATGAAACCTATATTGATTGGGTTCCCGGCATGATCGAGGTGACTAGCACTGCTCGCGGGATTGGTAGATTTGTTTCATTCTGCCATGGGTATATTCTGCTACACACAAACGTCTGTCATCACTTTGCCTAAAAAATTAGGGTGTTCTGGTGAATAGGAACCCCTGTTGTGATACACGGTGGTGGTGGTCCCGGAGCTGCCAGAATCTCAGCTAACCATGGGCGAGTTGCATCGCCCATAGCCAGCTTTTCCAAGTATTGCACTGGATCCACATCCTCCAACCCTAAGTATGTGTTCAAGGTGCTCTGGTCAAAACCACACTTTCAAGTCCCTCACTTTCGTGAATTTGGTCCCCTTCTTGATGTGTGCCACATTGACGTAAAATTCCCGGACCAAGTGCTCTTTGGCATCCACCACACTTTGAGTGAACCATGTTCACCCTTTTCTCTCCCGAAATTCTCTTGACACATTTGGGTTGTATCTATCCAAATCTTTCAACAAAAATTTCCACTCAAGAGTGAGCGATCTCTGCGGCCACCACTCTCGGAACCTGTTGAATGTTGTCAGAGTCACAAACCTATCTTTCCAAACTTCCTTCTTATTTGACCTCTCAAGGTCTGCAAATCTGGTATCACCCCCAGCCATCATCCATGATATCATCCTCATCCACTGTGGTAGCTGGTGCATCAGGGGCTTGTGTAGATGAGGGATCTAAGCCCTGACTGTCATCTTCCGAGCCCTCAGAAGTGCTATCTAAGGTGGAAGGTTCATCTCTGAGCTCATATCTCCCCTGAAGTTGTTGTGGCTGTGATTGAGCATTAGGCTTCTCTTCCATAAAATTTCCCTCTGATGCTCCCCTATACGGGACATATGAACTTGATTCAGAGGGCTCTGCAGCTATACCTCGCCCGTCGGCTGCCTTTTTGGATATAACTTTTTGAATAGCGAGTGGTAAGTTACTCTTGCCTCGGCCACATGAGGGTTCACCCCTCCCCTTTGATCTATCACCACGTCCACGAGACCTAACCATTTTTTGAAATAAACACTAACAAAAATCAGTTCTAGTTTAAGTACAGAATAGCAGACGATTGCAGAACAAATCACTATACAGGGTAGGGAAGTGCGGTCCAAACATTATATAGTGTGGTCGCAGATGGGGTTGTGTGTACCGCGCAATTTAAAAGTGCGATCGCAGTGATGGTTATGCGGTCTACACAATTTTGAGTGCGACCGCACATCTGAAGTGCGGTCCGCACAATTTTGGGTGCGGTCGCACGTTGGAACTTAAAAAATGACAACTCTCTGAAGACAGAGAATTGCTTGATCTGCGGGCGCACACACTTTTCTGCGACCGCAGTTGAATTTATGCGGACCGCACAATTTCACATGCGGTCCGCACTATCATCCTACACCAAGTGCCCTATCCTATGGATCTGCAGAACGCACAATTCCTTGAGCGACCGCACAATTCTAAATTCATCGGGCAGAAAACTTAAGGTTTCAAATTTTGCACACAATTTGACTTGGGAGTAGAAATTAAACAATATCAAGCAAATACCCATCCCCCATATAGCAAATAGGAGTTCACCCAACCCAAATTACATTCCACATGGTTATGAATTAGACAATTGGTCTAAAAAAATAACTAAACAAATTATAAACTAAATTAAGAAAATCGAAAAATTCTAAGGATGATTTGAACATACCAGTGATGAAGTGGTGTTAAGGAGTAATCAAAGATGAAGATTTAAGAGGAAAATGTGTGATTCAGTTGAGTGCAATATTTGTGCCTTTGTTTTAATTCTCAGAGATTGTAAATTTCTAACAGTAAAGTGAAGGCTACTATTTATACTTAACGAGTTGGTCAAGATTTCAAGAAATGAGTGCAGCCGCAAAATTCCTTCTGTGATCCGCACTCTTTTCCCTGTTATACATTTACCCTTTGATGATTCTGCAGTCCGCACAATTATGTGTGTGATCACAGATTTTGGTGCGGACCGTACATTTCCTTGTGCAGCAGCACATTGGCCATTTCCCTGACAGGTAAAATTCAGAGAGTTTGCAATTTTTCCATCTCAACTTGTGCGGCCGCAGTTGCCTTCTGCTGTACCGCTCAAAATTGTGCGGTCCGCATTTTTCCGTACTTGGCCAATTTTCCTAAGCCTAGTTCCTTTAAAGCGCAGACATTCCTGCAACACACTTCAAATCCAGTTAGAATAAAATAAGACTTATCTAAAAAAAAGAAAAAAAAAAGAAACATAGGTTGCCTCCCAAGAAGCGCCTGATTTAATGTCTCGGCACGATGTAGATTACCATCACTTCAAATGAATCACTACAACCATGTGGCCATCATCTGCTTGTCCCAAATAATTCTTCACCCGGTGACTATTAACACAGAATACCTCACCACTTCTGTTTTTCAAGTCTAATGCACCAAAGGGTGTCACACCCGCAATTTCAAAGGGACCACTCCATTTGAATTTCAGCTTTCCAGGAAACATCCTAAATCGTGAGTTGAACAACAAAACAAGACCGCCCACCTTGAATTCCCTGTTTCGGATGTATTTGTCATGAATGTACTTCATTCTTTTTTGTACAAGGACGAACTTGCCTATGCATGGTACCAAAATTCGTCTAGTTCATTCAAATGTGAAACCTGTAAGGTGGCAGCTACATCCCAATCAAGATTTAACTTCTTCAAAGCCCACATGGTCTTGTGCTCAAGTTACACCGGAAGATGACAAGCTTTTCCAAACACCAGACAGTATGGAGACATCCCGATATGCATTTTGAAAGCAGTCCGATAAGATCATATTGCATCATCAAGCTTCTTTGACCAATCTGTCCGGTTAGCATTCACTGACTTGGATAAAATACTCTTGATCTCCCGGTTGGGGACTTACACTTGTCTGCTTGCTTGAGGGTAATAGGTATTCGTGACTTTATGAGTGACACCATACTTGCTATGCAAGGTGTCAAAATCTTTGTTGCAAAAATGTGACTCCCCATCGCTTATGATAGCCCACGGAGTACCAGACCTTATAAAGATGTTCTTTGTCAAAAATGCCACCACACTTCTTGCTTTGTTGTTGTTTAGATCAAGGCCTCAACCTATTTTGACACATAATCCACCGCTACCAAAATGTAGGTGTTTCCACAAGAGCTTACAAAAAGTCTCATGAAGTCAATACCCCACACATCAACAATGCTCTAAGATGGTGGTGAAGGACATTTCATATTTCTTTGAGATTCCAGAGACCCTTTGACATTCATCATAATACTTGACTAGATCACTTGCATCCTTGTAGAGAGTAGGCCAATAGAATCCACAACTTAACACTTTGACTGGCATTGTTGCTCCACCATGGTGACCACCATATGGTGAAGAATGAAAAGCTCCAAGAATTTTAACTTGTTCCTCCTCCGGAACACATCTTCTAATCACGCCATCAGTACAAATCCGGAAGAGGTACGGTTCATCCCAATAATAGTCTTGACAATCCTGTTTGAGCTTCTTTCTTTGGTTTGAAGAGAACTCATCCGGGATAATACCACCCACAAGATAATTTTCTAGATCATCGAACCATGGCATCTTAGTCATTGTAAAGGATAGGATTTTCTCATTGGGTAAGGAGTCATTAATTTCAAGGCCATCATGCGGCCTCCCCTCCTCGTCCAAACGAGACAAGTGGTCTACCACTTGGTTTTCACTTCCTTTAAGGTCTTGGATGTCTATATCGAACTCATTTAATAAAAGCACCCATCTCATCAACCGAGCCTTTGAATCTTTCTTGCTCATAAGGTAACTAAGTGCCACATGATCCGTGTGGACAATCACCTTTGTACCCATCAAGTACGGGCGGAACTTCTCCATACAAAAAAAAAATAGCAAGGAGCTCTTTTTCGGTAACAGTGTAATTGACTTGGGCATCATTCATGGTCTCACTAGCATAGTAGACCGGGTGAAAGATCTTGTTGATATGTTGCTCTAAAACTGCTCCAACCGCCACATCACTAGCATCACACATGAGCTCAAACGGCAAGCTCCAATTGGGGATGGTGATAATGGGAGTAGTTGTCAACTTGAACTTGAGCAATTCAAATACTCTCATGCAATCATCATTGAAGTGAAATTTTGCATCTTTCTCCAAAATCTTACACAAGGGGTTCACCACTTTGGAAAAATCCTTGATGACATGCCGGTAGAACCCCGCATGACCCAAGAAACTCCTCACTCCCTTCCAGGATGTTGGAGGTGGAAGTTTATAAATCACCTATATTTTCGCCTTGTTGACCTCAATCTCCTTCTTTGAAATCTTGTGTCCAAGGACAATACCCTCATCGACCATGAAATGGCATTTCTCCTAATTCAATACCAAGTTCGCCTCTTCACACCTTGCCAATACCTTATCCAAATTTTCCAAGCAATTATCAAAGGAATCCCCGACTACCGAAAAGTGATCCATGAAGATTTAAAGGTAATCCTCTACCATATCAGTAAAGATCACCAACATACACTGTTGGAAAGTTTACGGTGCATTGTATAAGCCGAATGGAATCCGCTTGAAAGCGAAAGTGCCATAGGAACAAGTGAAAGTTGTTTTCTCTTGATATCCCGGGACAATAACGATTTGATTGTAGCCCGAATCTAGAAAGCAATAGAATGCCCGGCCGGCCAATCGATCAAGTATTTGGTGAAGAAAAGGAAGTGGGAAATGGTCTGTCTTAGTGATTTTGTTTAGCTTCCGATAGTTCACGCAGACTCTCCACCCGGTTAGCATTCTTGTTGGAATCAACTCATTTTTTATCATTGGTGACGTTATGCCCCTTATTTGGAACACATTGTACCGGAGAAGTCCACAAGCTGTCAGAAATGGGGTAGAAAAAACCGGAATCTAACCACTTTATGACCTCTTTTTTTACTACCTCTTGCTTTGGTTCATTTAGTCTCCTTTAATGTTCAATGGAGGGTTTGGAATCCTCCTCCAAATTAATGTTGTGCCTGTAAAATGCGGGGATTATTCCCCGAATATCTGCCATTTTCCATGCAATAATTTTCTTCCTCTTTTGTAGCACCGCCAATGTAGAGTCTACCATACGTTAGTCAAGCAAGAGGAAAGAATAACCAGTAAAATAGAACAAGGGCCAAGGAATTTATACCGGAGATGCAGAGGCAATGGCTTCAACTCCAAAATGGGAGGCTCCTCGATTGAGGGCTTTGTTGGAGGAGTCTTCCAATTTTCAAGATCCAAGAACAATTTGCGGGGTTCATAAGTGTACGAACCCATTCCTTGCAATGAGTTCACAAATTCCACGAAGCCATCTATCTCGTCATCATTAAGGTTAAGCAATATGGCCTCCAATGTATCATCAACATTCATGTTGGCACTAGTATCATCAATAATCTCACCTGTCACCAAGTTCATGAACAAACAAACTTCATTGCTATTCGATTGCCTCATAGATTTCACACATGGAACACCACCTTTTCATCACCCACCCAGAAAGTGAGTTCACTTGCTTCCACATCAACGAGATCCTTCCCTGTATCAAGGAAAGGTCTACCAAGAATAATCGGAACCTCATAGTCCACTTCACAATCAAGAATCACAAAATCCGCCAGGATAATGAACTTGTCGACCCAAACCAATACATCTTCAATTACCCCCAACAGTGTCTTCATTGTACGATCGGCAATTTGTAATCTCATAGATGTGGGTCTTGGTTTCCCAATTCCCAATATATTGAAAACCGAATAGGGAATCAAGTTGATACTCGCCCCAAGATCAGAAAGAGCCTTTGCAAATTCAGCACTTCCAATTGTACAAGGAATAGTAAAAGCCGCGAGATCTTCCAACTTTGGAGCCATCGAATACACAATTGTACTCACTTGGTGAGTTACTTTGATAGTTTCAAAATTCAACGACCTCTTCTTTGTCACCTAGTCTTTCATAAACTTAGCATATCCGAGCATTTTCTCCAAAGCTTCAACTAGAGGAACATTTATTGCGAGACTCTTCATCATATCAATGAACTTCTTGTATTTATTCTCGCCATTTTTCTTGGCAAGCCTTTGAGGATAGGGAGGAGGTGGCTTAGGCAATGGTGCCTTAGCTCTTTGCACTACCAGTTCCGGTATGTCAATCACATGATCCCTAGACGGGTTGACATCCTTTTGAGTCTCTTCCACCATGTCATCAATATCAATACGCACTTCATCATTTGCTTGCACATCATTGTTCGGGATCTCCTCTTCTTCTACCACTTGCTCATCATCCATAAGTTTCCTTTGACTTGAGGTAGGTGCATTCCCACCTTTCCACTTCTTATAGTAACGGCCATGGCATGTCCCGTAGTGTTCCTACCCTTCGGTTTCACTACCATATCACTTCGTAGTGCCCTCTTAGGACGCGAATTCAAAGCTTGAGATATTTGACCCATTTGCACTTCTAAGTTACAGATTGATGTACTGTGTGAAGCAAATTGGGCATCGAAATCGGCATTCTTATCCATCATTTTCTTGAACATGTTTGCAATATGACCCATTTCATTTTTGGAGGAACTAGGACCATGAGAAGGATAAGGAGGTGGGTTGCTCGATTGTTGATACATCGTGGGCCTTTGAAAACCCGACCCCTGATTTCCTTGATTGTTGTTCTACCTTTCTTTGTTGTTGCCTCCCAAATGCCTTGATTGTTATTATTTTTCCAATTCCCTTGGTTGTTGCTTCCATTTTAATTGCCTTGATTTCTCCCACCATTCCAATTACCTTGGTTGCTAGAATTCCAATTTCCTTGATTGTTTGAAGGTCTCCATTGTTGTTGACTAGGAACTTGATAGTTGTTTCTTTGCCCTTGAAAGTTGTGCACTTATTGGACCTCTTCATCTTGATCATTGTAAGAATATCCTTGATCATACCCACTATCATCTTGCACAAGATTATCTACTCTTTGTTGCACTTGTGGAATTCTTGTTCTTCTCTTGTTTACCATCATATTGACTCCCTCCATAGCATTGACTTGCCTCGGATTTTGCACTTGTTGAAGTTGATCCTTTTCCAATTGGTTCATGGTGGTTCTCAACTCGGCTATGCTTGCCCATGGTCATGTAACTCTTTGTGAAAAAGAATAATATTTGGATCACCTTCTGTAACATTGGCTCTAGGTTTCCATTCCGATGAAGTATCTTCCATCTCATCCAAAATATCACACGCCTTCGTATAAGGCGTAGTCATGAAGTTACCACCGACAAGTTGATTCACTACACATTGGTTGGTGGTATTGATCCCCCGATAGAAAGTTTGTTGAATCATGTTCTCCGTCATATTATTGTTCGGACACACTTTCACCATTGCTCTATATCTTTCTCATATCTCGTGTAGCGGTTCATTAGGATCTTGCTTAAATCCTAGAATTTCATCCTGAAGAATAGACATGTGCCTGGGAGAGAAGTACTTTGAAATGAATTTCTCCGCAAGTTCATCCCATGTCCGAATGGAATGATTTGGCAAACGTTCCAACAGATCTAAAGCTTTCCCCCGTAGAGAGAAGGGAAAAAGCCTTAGCCTCAAAGCATCCTCAAAGACATTTGTTTTGTTGCTTACCCAACACGTATCAACAAACCCTTCAAATATTTATATGCATTTTGACCCGGTGCACCAGTGAAGAACCCTCGTTTCTCGAGCAAAGTGAGCATCACGTTGGTTATTTAAAAGTTTCTCACCATAATACGGGGTGAGACTGTGAGACTATAGCACTTTCATACCCTTCATTTGGCAACACCTGGTATGGAGACGCTCGTGGTAGAGGTAGGGGTGGAATAGGAACATTTTCATGAGGCAGTCGGCCTCGTCTATTGGATTGAGGTTCAAGAGGAAACTCATCCATTGCATCATCATCAATGTCCAAATCCCCCACGTTTATGTTTTCGAGCTCGTTGTTTGCCATGATTGCACCTATAATACTCACAAGTTAGTAACAAGGAAGGAAAATGAGACAATTCACACACAAAACCAAATATATAGCTAAATTTGTTATTAGCTCCCCGGCAACAATGCCAAAAATTGATCTCGTCCAAGCCATACATCTATTTGAGGTTGTGAAACGGTCGGAGCAATAATACCCAACAATGAGTCGGGGTCAATTTTTTGCAGGGAGATATGAATGGGACTTAGGATTATATATTCGAGTGAATGAGCTTGAATTATCTCGGATTACACTTCCACAATAGTTTGTTTGTTTTTAAATTTATTTTAAACTAAGAATTACAACTAGCAAATTATTTTTGTTTGTTTTTCAAATGGTAAAAAGGCCTAGGGATATGACCTTCACCTAGGTGTTCACTTAATGGGTTTTAAGCCTTAAAGCTTATTTTCTTGGTGGGGATGTGTTATATCTATCAACACTCAAATACCCACTCAATATCTCTCGGTCAGAGAGTGATTGTTCCCAATTTGGGTTTCTCAAGTCCAAATGGGTATTGAACAAAACAGTTGACAAAAATCTCAAATCGGGTTTTACTATCTCTAAATTCAACCCTTTAATTGGGATTATCAATATCTTGATTTACCCTAATTTCTTGTTAGCCAAGTTTTCTTAGACTAAGTCTCTCTTTCTCAAGTAGAGACCAAGTCAAATAGGCATGAACTAATGTTTCCAACCATTAATTTCAAACAATTAAAAGCAAGAACAAGGCTAAATAATAAACATCCAGCCATAAACAAGCAATAAATCAAACACCCATTAGGTTTACACACTAGGGTTGGGTCATAACCCTAGTAAAAATCTAGCTACTCATAGTGGGTGTAGAAGAAAACAAAGAAGAAAAGATGATAAAACTCATATTCGAAGATTAAAATATAAAAATCCAATGTTAAATCACCAAAATAAGCTAAAGTTTCCTAAAGATGCAAACAAAAATGGCTACAACACTTTTAATATTCAAAGACCTAATTGGTGAATCTATTCTATGTATACAAAGCTAGAGTTTTCGGACAAAAATGCCCTTCCGGAGGTTCTGCGGCTGCACAATTCCATGTGTGGTCCTCACTTTGCTTCAGTATTGAAAGGATTTGAATCTACAAGTGCACAATTCTAAACCACGGTGGCATCTCTCATATTCTGCGGTTCGCACATTTCTGGGTGTGGCCGCACATGGATCTTCTGCGGACCGCACATTTCTGAGTGCGACCGCGTAGTTAACTTCTGCGGCCACACAATAATTGTGCGGTCCGCACTTCCTTTGAGCTTGGAATGAGAACTCTCTGAACTTCTAATCTTGCTTAGCTTCTGTGACCGCACATTTCATGTGCGAACCGCACTTTGCACTTGGACTATAATAAACTTTCCTTCACAATATGCGGTCACAAATGGAGATCTGCGGTTTGATTTTGTCCTTGAGTTCAGATCACTCGTTCTTGAGTTATATTCCATCTTAGTGGATCATTTTCCAATTAGTCCTGCAATTAAGCATATTTTATCAGTTTTTGGGAATACAATTAAATGCTACTGGACTAAAACGAAAGATAAAAGGTGCTAATAAGTAGTCAAAATGCCCACTTATCAGCCGCCTCATTTGAGACACCAACCACAATCACAATTTCAATTAAAATTTCCAGCACAATCACCACCATGTGTGCAGCATGGCGTCTGATCATGACCCAATCGGCTAGGCCGTCTCACCCGCAACATTACCTTTTTCTATCAATCATCTCACTTCATACTTCTTTCACATGTTTTCAATTCATCGGCACTAATGGCCACAATTTATAATATCATTCTTGGCACTTGGCCGAATTTCATATTTCTTTTTCATTTTCACACATCATCATCATTATCGACAGTAAGACTTTTTGATTCAAGACTTTTAGGTCCACATGAGAGCAATTAAGAGTCTTAAAGATATAGAAATATTTCACATAATTGGGCATGATAACCTTCATTCAAACTTAACTTGAAGTCGTAACATTTATAACACACAACCCATACTTTGAATATATCCTCAAAAGATAACATAGCATGGTAAAACCATTTGGAACACTTATTGAACATATATCTTTCAACACAAGTTTACTCGGGATAACCAATTTAATAATGATCAACTCGGGTCTTACATTACTTACACGAACACCATGGAATTCAATTCTAAGAAAGGGGTCTAGCCAACATACTCAATTGAGCTTCCTTAAACTCTAAAATATTTCGGAATTCTTAGCAACTTCAATCTATTTTAGAAATATAACAAGTTGAGCCAAAATTAGGAAGATGATCATTATTCTAGCTCATTTGAGCATTTTATCAAACACTAAGTGTGCCTTAAGGTTTTAAGGTCCTTTTATGAAAGATGACATCATTCCACAACCCATTCTTCACCATTTTTAGCTCACAATCTTCCTACACCCTTTTATAATACATGCATGCAAGATAACCAGCTCCCATACCCAAGAATTGTCTTGTTAATTACTCATTTTTAGTTAAATTTCGAATTTAAGGGCTAGGGTGTAGAACCTTACCTCTAGGATGAAGACCTGGTGAGTTTTTCCTTGTTAATTTCCAAAGATTAGCGCAAGAATTGATGGACAATTGGTTGAAGATCACTCTCTCGCTTTAAGCACTCTCTCACCCTCAAAATATCAGATTTTTGCTCAAAAGTGGTCTATTGCATCTATTTTATCGAAGTAGGGTCAGGTTATAAAAACCCAAAAATGAAGCCTCAGAACAGGATCTGCGGTCCGTGAAATGGGCCGCGAAAAAGGCCCTCCGGAACTAGGCTAGTCTGCCTCACTCTGCGGTCGTTATACCGCCTGCAGACCTGTTCTGCAGTCACATAATGCTCCACAGAACTTCCCTCCACAAAATTTCAAGGCTAGATTATGCGATTAGAGTGCGTCCAGCAAAATGGTTTTGCGGTCGCATAATTGGCCACGAAAATGACATCACAAATGGCCCAAATGGATGTCTTAGTTTGCGGCTGTTCTGTGGTCCGAAAGTGATTATGCAGCCACATAATGGGATGCAAAATTTCCCAATTCAACCAAATATTATCCTTCAACTTTCCGGCGCAATATTCAACCCAAAAAGTTCGTACCAATTTCTATTATCGTTAACACCTATGCCTACCCCGACACCACGAAACCCTGATTTTTAGGAAAACTTTTACGGGGCCTTACATATCAGCACCAACATCCCTCACAAAAGCTAAATAAGATAAACATCTCCTCCCAATCGTCCGCTGAGCCTTCAAATAAGAAATCACCCTGCTGAAAACATATATAGAGAATCTCTCCACTCAATCTTTAGCAAACCTGGCATCGCCAACGTCACGGTCTTAGCGTGACAATCCGGCGTAGCATGACACGGAGACAACCAATCCATACCCAAGATCACATCGAAATCAACCTAAGCAATAAGAGATCAACTCTAGTCTCCAATCCCCCAATATTCACTACACATGACTGATATACACGGTCCACAATAATAGTATCGCCCATTGGCGTAGATACATGAACACATGAGACTAAGGACTCACAGGGAAAATCCAGATAACGAGCAAAATACGATGATACATACGAATTAGTGAACCATGGTCAAATAATACAGAAGCATCTCTGTGGCATACTGAGACAATACCTGTGATCACTGCATTTGGAGAAACAACATCTGGCCTGGCAGGAATAGCATATAATCGGGCCTGCCCACCACCTTATCGGCCTCCCCCTCTTGGGAAACACCTGCTTGCCTGAGCCCCACCCCGAACTGGTTAGGGGTGGTGGTGAAGTAACTGGTGCTGAAGTTGTGGCTTGAATCCTCTGCTGAACTGGATCTCCCATAAGTGGAGACAGAACCTCGTCACATGACCCAACTCTTCACACTCGAAACATCCCTCTCGAAAAATGGCGGCGAGTATTTAGGCGGACCCCGAGAACCAAAATAGCTGTCATAAGAACTTGGTACAGACGAACCCTGCACCGGTGGTGCATGGGATGAACTCTGAGATGAAAGAGCTCTGAGAGATGACTGGCCCAGACGGGCACTGTATGAACCACGGTTAGATGACGCACCGCAGAGAAATAGACGAGCCATCTGACCAGGCCTATAAGGACGACCCCTGTTGTGGTAGGACTGTCCCCCATAATGGACACAACTGGGACCACCCAAACCTCGAGGCCTCTTGACCTCCCTCTCCTCATGCTCTAGACTGCGGACCATCTCTATTTACCGGTCAATATCAACAACCTCGTCAAAATTAGCACCGGATACCCTCTCCCGCGGCATAAGCAACTACAACTGATATGTGAGGCCATCAATGAACCTCATAATCCTTTCCATACCCATGGGAACCAACCAAACTACGTGATGAACCAACTCGTAAAACCTCATATTGTATTTGGTCACAGACAGGCCCTCCTAACGTAGTTTCTCAAACAGTCCGCGCAACTCTTCCCTATGAGACTGTGGCACGAACTTCTCCAAGAAGAGAACAGAGAACTCACGCCATGTATGTGGTGCTGCACCGACTGGACTACGCCTCTCATAAGCCTCCCACCATATAAAGGGAACCCTAGTAAACTGAAAAAGTAGTGAATGAGACCCCACTGGTCTCCAGAATACCTGATGTGCAAAGAATGTGCTGGCACCTGTCCAAAAAGTCCTAGGCATCCTTAAACTCAGCCCCACCGAATGATGGAGGATGGATTCTACCAAATACCTCTAGTCTCCTCTTCTCATCATCAATCATAGCAGGACCTACCCGGGCCTAAGCAGCTGCAACCGGCCATACTGGTAGTACCCTCGGTGTTTGAAGTTCATGCATCACTGACTCTGGTGTATGGGCAGTGGGAGTCTAAGTACCTCCCCTACCTGAGAAGTGGATGTTGCGGTCGGAACAGAAACTGCATGAGCAAGGTTGGTGCACACAATCAAAATTTAAGCCAAACCCTCCTTAAGGCCTAGAATCACAATGGGCACAGAGTTGGTGCATGAGCTGGCCTCACTGGCTCAATCATAGCTCGTACTTGCTCCTAAGCTGGAGCAACTGGTGGATCTGCAGGTTCTGCTCTAGCTATTGTACGAGCTGCACCACTATTCCTACCGCGGCCTTGGCCTCTCGTGGCCGTAGGTGGTGGTACTGGCGGCTCTTCGTCCTGAACGGTAGTACGTGTCCTCACCATCTGTGAGAGAATAGAACAACAAAAATTTAATGACCGGAATCAACAAATTCGCACGACGAGCATACAAGAATATGAAGTTTCCTAAGGGTTCAACAACTTCTCGAAGACAAGTACAGATGTATCTGTACCGATCCGCAAGACTATACTAAACCTGCTCATGACTCGTGAGACCTATGTAACCTAGGCTATGATACCAACTTATCACGACCCAAAACAAACCCGTCGTGATGTCGCCTATAGTACTAGGCAAGCCGACTACTCAACCATTTCCAATACTTTAAAACTTTGAAAGATATAAAAACATCTTAATTAAAGGAAAATCTTTTAAAAACATGATAGGAAGTCATAAATCAATACATAATCTCTCCCAAAATTGGGGTGTCACCAAGTACATGAGCATATACACAAAGATATAGTCTGGTACACCATCTAGAAAATAAAACTGAAATAAATAACATGAAAGATAAGGGAAGAGAGTTAAGGTCTGGGAACGCCCAGTAGCTACCTCGATGATCTCCAAATGTCCAGACTCCACAATCATCGAACATTGTGCACGAGAATTCCTAAATCTTCACAAGAAGTGTAAGGTGTAGTGTGAGTACAACCAACTCAGTAAATAACAAGAATAACTATTGGACTAAAAGTAGTGACGAGCTCAATAGGTACAACTCGATATAGAATTAACAATACAGAAATGTGGCATGCTTTCAAGTTCAACAGATAACTCAATACAAGAAAAATAGATCAACTCAAAATGATATAAGGAATGTGACATCTCAATATCTACATGCCAATATACATGCTGTATGGGATGCACTACAATGGAAGTCTCATGAACGCACACTATCTAAATACTCAAACACTTAGTACTGTATATGGCCAATCCAGCCCAGGGAAGATACATCCTTCAATATAAAGTCATCTGACAGTCAGTCACTCAGTACTGTATAGGTCCAATCCATCCCAGGGAATATCCATCCCTCAACATAAATAAATAGGCAAGATCCATGCCCAGGGAATATCCATCCCTCAATATAATATCAACTGCACTCACTGATCTAGAGGGGCTCTTTCAGCCCAAGCGCTATAATGAGCCAAATCCAGGGATAAATCAATACAACATGTTGCGGTCTACAGTCCGATCCCATGAAGATCGCTCAAATCGAGCCCTTAGCCTTACTCAGTCATTAACCTCTCCATTCTCTCAGACTCACAACGTCATGAAAACTAGCCCGACATGATGATACGATGTATCAATGAATGGAAACAGAGACTGAGATATAATATGCAATGATAGATCTGATTGAGTACATAATTGTAATTTAAACGAGTAATTCAATAGCAACATGACCCCTGTGGGTCCCAAAAAAATCGGCACCTGCCTAAGTATAATTTTAACATGAGCCTTGGCTCAATTTCTCTAACATGTGGAGGGTATGTGGGTGTTGACATGATTATTTGATTATGCAACTCAACGGGAATAATTATGTCACAATTTATATGGTGCACGCCTACACGCTTGTCACCTAGCATGTGTGTCACCTCCATACCAATCATATAACACGTAATTCAGGGAGATATATACCCTAAGAACCATGTTTAGAAGTGTTACTTTCCTCAAACCATGCAAATTCTCTATTCCAATAAGCCCTTACCTCACGAATTGACCTCTAAACGCCTTCAATCTAGTTATAATTAATTTGATACGATCAACACAAACTATAGGAATCAATTCCATATGAAAATACTAAATTTCCCAATTAAATCCAAAAATCAATCCAAAGTCAACAGGTGGGTCCATATCTCGGAACCCGACAAAAGTTACAAAATATGAATTTCCATGGAAGCACGAGTCCAACTATACCAAATTTATCAAATTCCGACATCAACTCGACCTCCAAATCCTAAATTCTTATTTTGAAATCCCTAGGCCCAAATTCTCGAATTACACCTCAAAAACACGTAATCTAGTCGGAATATGAATGATAATTAATTATATTGACTAAAAATGATCATAAGTGACTTACCTCAAGAATCCCTTCAAAATCCCTCTCAAAAATCTCCTAATCCCGAGCTTAAAATGTCCGAAATGAGGAAAATCTCGGAAACCCTCAAATTTGAACACTGCCCATTGCTTCCGCACCTGCGGCTCATTTAGTCACACCTGCGGTCTCGCGGGTGCGAGAAATCTCTCATTTTTGCGGTTTTCCAAGGCTCCACTAGCTCCGCTTCTGCGATCGCGCTTCCGCTTCTGCAGACTCGCTTCTGCGAGAAGCATCCCGCTTCTGCGAACAATTGTGCTTTTTCGGACAGTTGCGCTTCTGCGACCCCTTCGTCTGCATCTGCGATCATGCAGATGCGGTATTTCCCTCGCACCTGCGACCACTTCCTCACACTTCCCTTTCCGTTTCTTCGCTGCCATACTTGCTTCTGCGAGCTCTCATCTACGATCAAAATCTGCATGAGCGATTAAACCAGCAGACTCCCTAGCTTCAGCAATGCACTAAGTCTTATTTTGATCCATTAGCCATCCGAAATCAATCTGAGGCCCCCGGGACCTCAACCTAACAAACAAAAAAGTTCTAAAACACGATTTTAGTCGAGCCCTCAAATCACATCGTATAATATCTAAAACACGAAGGCATATAAATTTTATTAAAATTAAATCCATAAAATAATTTGGACCATATTTTAAATTCAAGATATATTGGTCCAAATAAATATTATGAGATAATATAATTGAATTAATTATATAAAGCCAATATATAAATATTAAATAAATAAGTCTTAATCCATTGGGCTAGCCCATTTAATTGGGCTAAAGTGATGAGCCACTTCATTAAGCCCAAGATGTCATCTTCCTAGAGACCCAATTTGGTACCACATGTCATATGACGTGGCACGCCAAGTCAAGCGGAAGAGCCAATAGGATCATGCCACGTGTCAAAATGACAAGGCATGCCAATTCACATTAAAAGGATAATGAAATCACGCCACGTGTGCAAGTGACATGTTCTGGCCAATCAAATGCGGCCTTGTCACACATCGATTTGATTGGTCGGAAAAAAGTTGTTCTTATCATAACTCTTCCCTCCCACAACTATAAATAGGGTTCTTCATAACCTAGAAAAGACACCAGAAGTTATAACAAGAAGCAAGAGAGAGCTCGTGGATCAAATGCCACAAATTTCTTTACAAGTTTCAAGCTTCAAGGAATCAAGTTCAAGTTCAAGTTCAAGAAATTAAATTCAAGCTCAAGAACGAAGAACAAATAAGATTCAAGGTGTACGAGTTCAAGTCAATGTTCGTGCTAATTGAATTCCAGATCACTGTTCGTGGCACCAACTACATATTCAAGATCAAGCTCAAAGGCCCTTGAATTTATTTACCATTGGAAAGAAGAATCAAAGGATTCATAGAGATTGTACACTCATATTATTTAAAATCAAATACTATGATTGTTGCAATATTTTCCGGTCTTGGTTTTATTTTCTCGACGCAAATTTGTTGTCTACAAATTCTGACATGCCCAATGGGACGATCTCTACCTGACATGCCCAATGTGGATCTTTCTGAAGATAAAGAGGGGGGAGAATCTGCTGCGAGGCAAACGATCGTGGTCCCAAGTTTCTTCAGAAGGTATATTCAGTTGATCAATTGAAGGACTTCAATGGGGACAATTGAAGATAAAATTGATCCTCCGATTAAATCTTTCCTCATATATGAAAAGTCATACATACAACGGATTGATAACTTGAAGATGCCTACTAGATATCAATCTCCAAAGCTTCAACAATTTCATGGAAAAGTAAATCCCAAGCAACATGTGGCGCATTTCGTCGAGACTTGCAACAACACTGGGATTTATGGTGATCTTCTAGTCAAATAGTTTGTTCATTCTCTCAAAGGTAATGCATTCGATTAGTACACAGATCTCGAACCTGGTTCTATTGATAGTGTGGAGCAGTTGAAGCAAGAGTTTCCCAATCGTTTCTATAGCACAAGATGCAACGTAAGCATGATCGAACTTACAAACACTCATCAAGGAAAGGATGAGCCAGTTATTAACTACATCAACCGTTGGATGAGCTTAAGCCTCAACTACAAAGATCACCTTAGCGAAATGTCTGGCATAAAAATGTGCATTCAAGGTATGCATTGGAGTCTTCTCTATATCTTACGAGGCATAAAGCCCAAAATATTTGAAAAACTATCAACTCGTGCACATGATACGTAATTGAGTATGGCTACAAGTAGAGATCAAAGATTTCTGGCTTTGCGCCTCATGATGAAATAGAAGCACAAAATTCTGAGAATGAGGGCAAGTATTCATCCGAAGATGAAGTTGAAGATTCCATGCGTGTCGCAACACTCCTTAACGCACGAGCCTAAACTGCAAGTTATAATGCTCCTCAATGCATGAGCCTAAACTGCAAGTTGTAATGCTTCTTGGAACATGAGTATGTATTATATGTCATGAAGCTCCTCAATTCTGAACTAAATCTTTAAGATGCAAATCTCGTCAAATTCGAACAAAGTCTTCAAGTTGCAAATCTCTTCAAATTCGAGCAAAGACTCAAGTCGAAATTTCTTCAAAATCGAGTAAAGACTTCAAGTCGCAAAGCTTTTCAAATTAGAGTCAAATTTTAGACGTAAAGCTCTTCAAATTCGGGCAAAGTCTTCAAGTAGCAAATCTGTTCAAATTCAAGCAAAGACTCAAGTCGAAAGCTCTTCAAAATATAGCAAAGACTTCAAGTCGCAAAACTTTTCAAATTAGAGCCAAACTTTAAGACGTAAGGCTTTTAAAATTTGAGAAAATATTTCAAGTTATAAAGCTCTTCAAATTCTAGCAAACTGTTCAAGATGTAAACCTCTTCATCTGTGAGCTAAATCTTCAAGTAAGGAAGCTCTTGAAATTCTAGTGGAACTTCAAATTGTAAGCTAATCTTCAAGTTGCAACGCTCATGGACGGACGAGCCTAAACTGCATGTCATGAAGCTCTTCAAATTTGAGCAAAATCTTCAAGTTGCAACGCTCATGGACGGACGAGCCTAAACTGCATGTCATGAAGCTCTTCAAATTTGAGCAAAATCTTCAAGTTGCAAAGCTCCCTAACATACGAGCTTAAACTGCAAGTTACTATGCTCCTTGACTCATGAGCCTAAAATGCATGTTCTTATGCTCCTTGATGTATGAGCTTAAACTGCATGTTCCTACACTTCTGGCCCGCAAGAGAAACTATGTACGAGCACAAAAAAAATATCTGCTAGGTTGAAAACCTTGAAAGAGGCGTCCTAGGCAAAATTTAGGACATAAAAAATTAAAAATTAAAAAAAATTACTCATTCTGAACTACGGTACGACTTGATCCTCTTCACCGAGGAACGTAGACAGCTTAGAGTTTCATTCTGAGTTCAGTCGCATAAGTTCAAAAGATACATATTGCCCCAATCGTTCTCCAAATAAAGTATGATGGAAGTAATTCAGTCAACCAACACTTGAAAGTCGGGCTGAAATATCATTCGTCTATTGAATTTTGGTTCTCATATGACTTAGATGGGGAAAGCCAACCAGTATCTTCAATGGGATGATTATAGTCTTTTCAGAGGCTACCAAGTATTTGCACTGAAGTCCGAAGGTTCACTATGTCTTCATGTTGGCCAAATCTTTAACTCTGGTAGTCTTTAAGTTCTTCGGTCTTCTAGTCAAAATATTTAAGCCTCTAATTTTTCAAGTTTGTCAGTCTTCAAGTCGAGGTCCTCAAACTCGCCGGTCTTCAAGTTGAAATATTTAAGCCCTCAAAGTCTTCAGGTTGAAGCATCAAATTCCGCCGAATCTTCAAATCCATCAAATCTTCAAGTTTGTTGGTCTTCAAGTTGAAGTCTGCAAATTCCGCCAAGTGTTCAAGTTGATGTCATCAAGTCCACCAAGTCTTCGAGTTGAAGATTTCTATTTTTCCAATCTTAAGGTGGACATATTAGTCCATCCGCACCTTAAGTTGGCTTCTTCACGGGTTTATCCTTAAAAGAAACTATAATTTTCTAATCTTAAGGTGGACATGTTAGTCCCTTTGCACCTTATGTTGGCCTCTTTATGGATTTACCTTCTATATGCTACCATGGATTTGTCCTCTATATGATGTCGAGGATTTCTCCATCTATTTGTAGCCATAGACTTGTACTTCGATATGCCATATGAACCTCTGCATCCTGAATGGCCTCCGATTTTAGGGCGGGGATGAGTATTCATCCCTTTACACCCTGAGAGTAATCTTTCTGATATTCGTGCCACCTTGATAGTAATATCTCCGATAGTCGGGCCACATTGAGAGTGATCTCTCTGATAGTCGGGTCACCTTGAGAGTAATCTCTCTGATAGTCGTGCCACATTGAGAGTAATCTCTATGATAGTCAAGTCACCTTGAGAGTAATCTCTCTGATAGTCGGGCCACCTTGAGAGTAACCTCTCCCATATTTGGGCGGGGAAAAGTACTCATCCCCGTATCCTAAGATTGTTTCTTCATGCAAGGATTATCTCGTTAAACAAGAACACATACTTCTTGTTGACCTACAAAAAGCCAAAAAGGATAACAAAGGAAGAAAAGCACAAGAAAAAAATTATCTTCGTGTCAATGCTTCCGAGTCTACAAAATTAGACTCAAATGGCTTGCAAATACTGCGAATTGATGTTCAACAAATATGAGTACATGGGTTTATATAGATCTTTGGAAGAGGATGTTAAAACGATGCTTCCAATGTGGGATTACGTAAGGAGAGGCGACAATAGTGTGATAGTTTTCCTTCTCCTATGGGAAGTGAAATCCTTTTCGTATTTTGTCTACTTATGAGCATGTGTTTGGTCCTAATGTGTTGTGACAAGCCATTCCTATGAGAATTGAAATTGCACTTTGGCAAGAAAACATCACGCCAACTGATTGGAAATTATGATTTGAAATAATGCTAGGAAGAAGTCGTGTAAACAAATGTGCTCTAAGTGTATTATGAGATACTTCAAGCCTAGCTACGGAGGTTTAACAATTTCATACCCCAACAAGCTCGGACTTTCAGAAGATGGCCTTTTTCTTTGACTTTGTGGAATAAGAGTGGGTGCCTTTTATTTATCAAGACTAGATAAACCAAAGAAGTCTACGATTGCCGGTCTTTTTAGGAATGCCTTGAAGTAGGGGGCATTTGTAGGCATATAAATTTATTAAAATTAAATCCATAAAATAATTTGGACTATAAATTCAAGATATATTGGTCCCAATAAATATTATGGGCTAATAAAATTGATTTATTTATATAAGTCCGATATATATAATTAAATAAATAAGTCTTAATCCATTGGGCTAGCCCATTTAATTAGGCTAAAGTTATGATCCCATTAAGCCCAAGATGTCATCTTCCTAGAGGCCCAATTTGGTGTCACGTGTCATACATGGCACGCCAAGTCACATAAAAATGCTAATGAAATCGCGCCATGTGTGCAAGTGACATGGTCTGTCCAATCAAATACGGCATTGTCACACATCGATTAGATATCATAACTCTTTCCTCCCCCAACTATAAATATGGGTCTTCATAACCCAGAAAAGACACCAGAATTTATAACCAGAAGCAAGAGAGAGCTCGTGGATCAAACGCCACAAATTTCTTTACAAGTTTCAAGCTTCAAGCAATCAAGTTCAAGTTCAAGAAATCAAATTCAAGCTCAAGAACGAAGAACAAATCAAGATTCAAGGAGTACAAGTTCAAATCAAAGTTCGGGCTAGTTGAATTCAATATCACCGTTCATGGGAACAACTACATATTCAAGATCAAGCTCAAAGGCCCTTGAATTTATTTTTTATTGGAAAGAAGAATCAGAGAATTCATAGAGATTGCACACTCATATTATTTAAAATCAAATACTACGATTGTTGCAATATTTTTCAGTCTTGATTTTATTTTCTCGATGTAAATTTATTATCTACAGCACCCCAAGTCAAGCATAATGAAAAGTAAGGAATTCCAACTTCTACAAACGACGCTGAAACCTATCAAATCACGTTCAATTGACCTCAAATTTTTCACACAAGTCACGTACGACACCATGGACCTACTCCAAGTCCCTGAACCCCAATCCGAGCCCGGTAACCACAAAGTCCACTCTCGTTCAAACTTCTAAATTTCTAACTTTCACCATTTCAAGCCCAATTCAACTACAAACCTCCAAATAACAATCCGGATATGCTCCTAAGTCCAAAATTCTCCAACGGAGCTAATGGAAATATCAAAACTCTATTCCGGAGTCGTTTACACATAAATCAACATCCGGTAAACCTTTTCAACTTAAGATTTCAACCATGAGACTAAAAGTCTCAACCTATTTCGAAACCTTTCTGTACCCGAACTAACTACCCCGGCAAGTCACATAGCAGCTATAAAATTCAAAATGAGCAGTAAATGAAGAAATTGGGATATAACTCTCAAAATGACTATCGGACCGTTATAAATCCATTATTGAATTCTTTAAAGAAGAAAGGAAAAGGAGATGATAAAAGAATAAAGAAGAATAGAAGATCTAAAGAAGACAAATAGGGTAGAAGAATGAAAAGAGAAAGATAGAGTGAAGAAGAGGGGAGGGAGATAACTCGATGTGTGAGATTCGGTTACCAAATTAAAAGACTACAATCAATGGATATTCAAATAATGTTAATTTGATATAGAATTAGTAAATTGTATATAAACTTGTAATTAAGTTAAAATCTCAATAGTAAGAGTAAATAAGTTTCAAAATTAGTTTAAGTAAGTAAAAGGGGAAAATGTGTACCGTTTTTAGTGAAATGGTTCAATAATAAAAAGATTACATTTATGTATCGGTGTTGCGAGTTCCAATAAAGTAGGTCACTACTATTCACTTATATCTTCTCTATTTTCATGTGAAATATGAAAAAAAAAAATTACATCGGTTGAATTCATTTTTTAAATTTTTTTATTGATATATATAAATTATATAATGATTATACTATTATACATCTGTCGGCTATTTTAAAGTGCGAATAACCGACTATTTATGTTGATTCTTAAAAATAAAAATAAACAGGTACAACCATGTGAACTGAAAGTAGGGATATTCATCAGGTTTGGTTTTTTTCCTATCAAATGTTGTGGTGAAATTATAAGTACTTATTCAATTAAAAGTTTCGAGTTCGACCTCTGGGTATGAATTCACCTTTGATAGGGAGTGTTTTACCCCTAAAATGAGACTTTTCGCACGAGCTCAAAGCAGCTACCGAACACCAGATGAAAATTTTAAAAAAATGATATTTGGTTTGGACTTAATTGGACCTACTAAAATTGGCCTCAGAATTAATATGGTTATGTAAATTATATTATTATATGTATATATGCTAATATAATCAATATATTAAAGGTACCACATTAATTGAAGTGGTAGCCTAGAAAAAAGCCACATGGCATAATTAGTTAATAATTAATTATTAGAAATTAACAAAGAAATTAACTACTCAAACATGGGTGGATGTTGGATTAGGTTAGTTACTTTCTTTGTTTCATTTTTCAATCATTTTCGTTTTTCTTTTTTGAAATAAAAGTTGTATTTATTCATTAAAATTTAGAAAATTTATTGAGAATAATATAATTAAAATTTAAAATAAAAATATTTCAATAGTAATAAAATATATATTTTCTATTATATTACAAAAAGAAAGTTGTAGACAAAGTTTAAACAAGTAATATGCTGATTATTTATATTAACAATGTAATTATACTAAACATTGGATAATATAATAAGAAAAATACATAAGAAAAAGTTATTCGATGACTATATAAGTTCCTTTAATTTAATAGAGATTTTATTCAATAAATTCAGACAATGTTTGGTCAATCTATATAAGGAGAAACAAATCAATGTGATGATGCCAAGTGTAACAACAAAAATTTAACAAGAATTAAATTTTATGACAAAGCTCCAATAAATTTAGAGATTAAAAAAAAATATTTATAAGAAAATGGTAAACAAAAGACAAAGAAATTAACTACCTAAATTTAACTACTCAAACATAGGTGAGGGTCGTTTTAGTTTAGTTAATTTATTCTTTTTCCTTTTTAAAATCATTTTTGTTTTTTTTAAAATAAAAGTATATTTATTGATTAATATTCAAACAATATCATGTCACAACCCAAAATACATACTAGTCGTGATGACACCTAGCTCAACCCGCTAGATAAGCCCATTAACAACTATCTGATTTAATAAGACTAATTAAGCGAAAAAATGAAAATGCAACTCTCTAATACAAGAATTTTCCCGAGGACTGGTAGTACAAATCATGAGCTTCTAAGATTAGAATATACAAAGCTGGTATGAAATAAATACTCTGTTCGAAATGTACATAAACAAATTGTTATGAATTTAAGGCTACCATGAACAAGAGGCAGCTACGGCCGGAACACAAGTACATCTACAAATCTAGCTCCTGTCGACCTCAGTAATGTCAGTAGTCAACATATGCACGCAAGGTGCAGAAGTATAGTATGAGTACAACCGACCCCATATACTCAATAAGTAACAAACCTAACTTTAGGTTGAAAGTAGTGACGAGCTGGAATAAAGGTCGGGTCCAACACCAGTAGCCAACAACAATTCATAACAACATAGTACAAGTAATAAAGAAGTATCTCAGAAATAAAATGCTCAACTCGTTCACTGTTCCAGAAAATAGGCATGCTTTTCAAGTATCTCAGTGAAAATCCATATCTTTTACCGAATTTGCCAAAAATATGAATAAGTTTGAAAACTGTGATTTTTTCCAAAAATTCTTTCAACAATAAATAAGATGTTTTATTTTCAGATAGCATGAAGAAAATACATCTTTATGCCTACAGGTCAAGATATAGGTAAAATCATAAATGACACCAAGCCGAGTAGCAGAAAGAAATGTACCTCTATGCATGTATCTCAAGTACGCATGTCAAATACAATGCATCTCAGTGATGAACTCGTGTACACACACTCTCAGAGTTCTCAATCTCACTGTCTCGTATTCTCTCTCACCTTTCTCAATACTCAGCACACTCAATCACTCAACAATGAACAATACTTGCTTGCATGCAGTCCGATCCACATATAGACATAAGACCCATTGCGGTGTGAAACTCGATCCATATATATATAGCCATAAGGCTCATTGCAGTGTGCAACCCGATCCATATGCATATATATCCATAAGACTTGTTGCGGCATGCAACCAATCCATATATACATATATATAATCAACTGCGCTCACTGGCGGTGTGTGCAGACTCTGGAGGGGCTCCTTCAACCCAAGCGCTATATCGCTGCGGCGTGCAACCCGATCCCATAAAATGTAATCAATATAACATGCTGCGACGTGCAACCCGATCCCATAATATCACTCTCACTCAGGCCCTCGGCCTCACTCAGTCATCAAACTCGCCAGTCTCTTGGCCTCACAACGACATGAAACTAGCCCAAAATAATAGTATGATGTATCAATAAATGATAACAGAGACTGAGATATGATATGCATATGAATGTGTATGGCTGAGTATGTAAAGCAATGAAGCAGATAGCTTAACAGCAAAAATGACCTCAGTGGGTCCCAACAGGATAAGCATATAGTCTAGGCATGGTTTCTAACATGTATCACAGCTCAATAGCTCAAGTACGTAGGAATCTCATGGTCACAAGTAAGATCAGGTAACTACAGAGTACCACAGAAATAACGGAGTCAAAATTAACAAGGTGCACGCCCACATTCCCGTTACCTAGCATATGCATCAGCTCAACACTAATCACACAACACGTAATTAAGAATTTCGTACTCTCAGCACTAAGTTTAGAAATGTTACTTACCTCGAAGAAGCCAAATTTCAATACCGAGCAAGCCAAGTGATGCTCCAAGAATGCCATTTCTCGCGTACCGACCTCCGAACGGCTCAAAACTAGCCAAAAGAAACTCAAATACATCAATTAAAGCCAAAGGAAACAAACCCAATCGATAAAGGTCAAATCTTTAATCAAAAGCCCAAAATCGGCTAAAATCCCAACCCCGGACCGCACCTCGGAACCGAATAAAATTTACGTAATCCGATAACTCATTCAATTACGAGTGCAACCATAATAGTTTCACTCAAATTCGACTCCAAATCGATGTCCAAAACTCAAAAATTCACATTATGAAACTTTAGGCCAAAACCCCCAATTTCCTCTTTGAAAATCATCAACCAAAAGCTAAACTAGAAGATAAATTCACGAAATATAACAAAATCGAGTAGAGAATACTCACCGCAATTCATATGGTGAAATTTGCTTCAAGAATCGCCTCAATTCAAGCTCCATAGCTCCAAAAGTTTAAAAAAAATGGCTGAAACCCTCGAAATAGAGTACTTATAATTCTGCGCAGACATCCCTCTTTCGCGAACGCGGAAAACCCACTGCGTTCACGATGAACAAAAAGATCCAGCCACCAAAACATTCTACGCGTTCGCGGCATAGCCCTCGCTAACGCGATTCACAACATCTCCACCTTACGCGATCGCGTAAGTTATTTCGCGAACGCGAAGGCATACTCACTAGTCCCATATTGTCATCATTGACCTGCGCGAACGCGGTCGTAAGTGCGCGAACACGATGCCTAGACCTCATAAAGGCTCGCGAACGCAATGCCACTGGTGCGAACGCGATGAAGGAAAAATTACAACTCCTCTGATACACTACGCGATCGCATGCCAACCTTCGCGATCGCGAAGAAGGTTTGAAACACCAGCAAACAGCAGCTACCAGCAGTGAAAACAAGAAGAAAAATGATCTGAAATCAGTCTAAAACAAGTCCGAGCCTCTCGGGACCCCGTCCAAGTATACTAACAAGTCCCACATAACACGGACCTACTCGAGGCCTCAAATCACACATAACAACATCAAAACGACGAATCACACCTCAAATTGAAATCTATGAACTTTGAACTTTTCAACTTCAATAACTCGTGCAGAAACATAGCAAATCAATTCGGAATGAACCCAAATTTTTCACACAAGTCCCAAAATATATAACGAAGCTATTTTAACTCTCGAAACAACAATCCGATCCCGATATCCACAAAGTCAACTTTTGGTCAAACTTTTAAACTTTCCAAACCTTCAAATTCCCAATTTTCGACATTTTGTGCCGAAACCTTCTAGAAACATCCAAATGCAAATTCGGGGATACGCTATAGTCCAAAATCACCATTCGAGCCTATCGGAACCATCAAAACTCCGTCCCGGGTCAAATTCACAAAAACTCAAACACGGTCAACTCTTCCAACTTAAAGCTTTCTAGTTGAGAATCATTCTTCCAAATCAGTTCCGAATAACCTGAAAACCAAAACTGTTGATTCACATAAGTCATAATACATCATACATAGCTACTCATGCCCGTAAACTACCGAGCGAAGTGCAAATACTCAAAACGACCGGTCAGGTCGTTACATATTATTTAAAATAATAGAATAAAATATAAAAAAAATTTAAGAGCGATAAAAAGAAAGCAACAGACAAAAGTATTTAAAAAAAATTAATATGCTAATAATTACTTTGTATTAACAATGCAATTACATTAAATATTAAATAATATAATCCATCTATATAGAATAGGAGAAGTAAATCAATGTGAGGATTCCAAGTATAACAACAAAAATTTAACAAGTGTCAAATTATAGGACAAAGCTCCAATAAATTTGGAGATTCAAAAATTATTTAAAAAAAATTAAAGATACAAATAAATTAACTTCCTAAAATTAACTATTCAAACATAGGTGATGGTTGGTTTAGGTTAGTTAATTTCTTTATTTTTTAAAATAGTTTTCTATTTTTAGAAATAAAAAATTTATTTATTCATTAAAATGCAGACAATATTATTGAACAGTAGAATAAAATATATAAGAAATTTAAAAGTAGTAAAATATATATCTTCTATTATATTACAAAAAGAAAAGCAGCAGACAAAACTATTAAACAAAATAATATACTAATAAATTTTTTTATTAACAATGCAATTATTGATCAATCACAATTTAATTTAATTAATTTTTTTAATATTGATTGCGCATCACGCAGATACAACTACTAGTATAATAATAAAAAAACCTGTATTTCAGTTTTTTCCCCGTCAAAACGGCATTTCAGTTTGATCCGTCAAATATTTTTGTAAAAATTGAAAACCGAACGTAACTACCGTGACATTAAAAAAATCAGAATTTTTTTTTTGTTCTATTTGGAAATCGATGAACAGTCCTAACCGAAAGTAACCGTCATTCAAGGCAAAGCGAAAAACTAGCACCTAAAGTAACAATTAACAAAACAATAACATTAAGTGACATGCTAATAGAACAAAAGAATATGACTATAGTTGAAAATAAATAAATAATAATAATAATAATAATAATAATAAGGGGACCCTCTCCTAGACCAAGTTGTCTCATATTCCATTCAGCAGCGGATCCACTTTATAGGAAGATGTGTCAAATCTCAGGAAAAATACATTGTATAGCTAGGTGAAAAAATAAATTATATATAAATATATTATGTATTGACTCCATTTAATTTCCTGATATATTTACTTTTATATTTTTTAATACCCTTTAACGAAAATTCTGACTCCGCCACTAATACCATTGCCCATGGTCCCTCCTAACATGGAGCAAATAATGCCTCTTTTCCCCACTATAAGTTGTCACTTGCTCCTCTCCACAATTTCCCACCCTTTTGTTCCTCTCATTTCACAAAATCCAAATACTAATAGAACGTTTAGTGATTGATACAAGAAATGGAGATAGAGTTGGCAAAGTGTGAGTGTTGTGGTCTAAAAGAAGATTGCACACAAGACTACATTAGTCAAGTGAAGGAAAATTTTGATGGGAAATGGCTATGTGGACTGTGTTCAGAAGCAGTTAGAGATGAAGTGAAGAGAGGGAAAAAGCAATTTCTGTGCATGGAAGAAGCAGTGATGGCACATATGTCATTTTGTAGAAAATATAAGTCAAATCCAGCAACTAAAGTAGCTGATGGGATGAGGCAGATGTTAAGGAGAAGGTCTGATTTGTCGTCGTCGTCGTCGTCGTCTAATTCCAACAAGTATTCAAGATCAGCAAGTTCATCTCAAGTTGGAGATGAATTCTCCCTCTCCTATTATTAGTCTTTCTTGGAGAAATAAAAAAGGTGTAACAACAACAAGGCTTTTTCTTTGGAGAAATCTTTCTTGATCCAATCTTGTCTTGTCTTGTACAGAGGATGTTGTTTTTAATGGAGGCTACTAGTGCAAATAGTTTATTTTTTCTCTCTTTTATTTTATATAGATCGAGTATGTTCTAGCTACTTATTACTTTTCCACTACAATCAACACAAGACATCTTCAATGAAACAAAACAAAAAAAAGACAAGTTTTTTCTCCATTCTTTCCCTATAATAATGGAGTTTTTTCCTGACAAAATTTTCTCCTCTTTTTGACAAAAGTGGGAAAGAAAGTTTGTTCTTTGAGTTGATCAAACATTGAACTTTTTCTTGTGTTAGGACTTATCTCCAAGACTTCTTCTTTTTTTCTCTTTGAATCTTTTGATGTTATGAAAACCATCATTCATGGGCTTCAGAAGCGGAGCTAGTTTTATATGTGCCGGTTTGGGTGAACCTAGTCATTTTTGTTTAAACATATTGAGAAATTTATTAAATATGTATAAATATTTAATTGTGAACCTAGTAACTAAGACGGTTTATGGGTTTCGAAGCAAATTCAGAATCTATAAACTTTAAATCCTAACCCCGCCTCTGTTTGGCTTTCTAAAATTTTATTTTGGCATTTCTCTTACAGAAAATTCAGTCTAATATAGTACCATATTCCTTATTTTATAAATATCAAATTCAATCGTTTGAAATTCAAAAGGAAACCTCCTCAATGCTGAAAGGTCAAAAAGATTATAAATTTCATCTTTACGACAGAGGCTCATTCCTAAATTTCCTTTCTTAACCTTTTTTTCTTGCACTGATTAATGTTGAGAACTCAAATTACTAGAAAGAACCAAATTATTGCTCATTAAACTAGGAGAATACTCAACTTCCCACTAATTAAACCAAGAAGATCTTTTTAGGAATCATGTCATATGCTACAATAACTTTATGTTTAAGATGCCTTAATTAATAACACAAATATATTTAATGTATTTTGATTGAACATTTTATTGTCTGATCAAGCAGACTAAACTAATTTCTTGTTATCATCTGCTAAATGGCAAACTAGAATGATCATCTACTAGTTGACCTATTCAGGTTCTAATTTAACTACTAGAGGATGATTCATCACAACATTCTATGCTGTAAAGTAGAATTAGTTCACCAACTATATTAACAATCAAAGAAAATTGTTTTGCACAACCCAACTAACTCATGACTTGAGATCTAAATGTTTTTCCTTTAAAAATTCTATTACATTTGAGAGATCAAGGAAGGAGAAGGGAAATAGTAAGAATCAAACTCACACCTATTAAAAAGACAGTCAGGTGCATTAAGCTCTCGTTATGCGCGGGGTTCAAGGAAGAGCTGGACCACTAGGGTTTATTGTACGCAGTCTTACTCTGCATTTCTGCAAGATGCTATTTCCACGGTTCGAACATGTGAGCTTCTAATGACATGACAGCAACTTTACCAATTACGTCAAGCTCCCTTTTTGACCTCGCACCTATTGTATCAAAAAATATTCCAATCGATATCATGACTAGACTGTAAACATCGGTGGTTAACTAACACGACTTGATTTTTGATGATTTACTGAGTAGATTTTATATGATTTTACTTGCTTTAAATTAAATAATCACATAGTACTTTACATTTTAAATTGCCACAAGATCATGGAGCTAAGTCCTCCAATTCTATGGTGAAAGCGTTCCAAAGCAAACCTTTGATTACATAGTTTAATGGAATAAAGTCAGCAAGAAAACTCAGCCACTTTTTATCTACTTCTTCAGGTGGTCAAAATGTTTATATCTTGAAGTGCAGACTATTGACAACTTAAGTTCTAAGTAATCTCACTCCAGTCACGCCAAGATTGGAGTTGAATAATACTCTATAAAATTCCATTTTATTTAACGTTTTTGTACTTATATCTGGTGGCAGAGTCTCCTTTATCCTCTACTCTCTAGTAAGCTGTGTCACTCAACACTGGCGGACTCATGATTTTGTGCAAACGGGTTAAATTTTAGAAGTATATAACTTTAGTCGTAAAATAATAGTTGTCAAGTGAGTTCAAATCCCAAAAAAATAATAAGAAAGAATTAACCCAGATAGCCGCCCATCTAATCTCTTAAACTAAAAATAGCCGACGGATGTATAATTCATATATATTATTAATATAATTATGTATAATCTATGTATGATAAGGAAACAAAAGTAAATAAGGAATATTCTAGATTTGTATATTTCCTATGTTATTTAGGAGTAGGTTACAATTAGGTTTCCCAATTAGTTTAGGTTTTGTCTTATTTCTTTGCTTGTAAATACTTGTGGAATCAATGAGAAGGGATGGGAGATTTCACCCCAAAACTTGTCTTGTCTTG
>ML311741.1:0-14682 GCA_005239505.1 Nicotiana paniculata | reverse complement strand
GGCATAATACCCCGGATTATATTTGCAACGCCCGTTTAGTATTTTATTAGACATAGTTGAGCATGATCAAATTTTGGCGCCGTTGCCGAGGAATTAACGGTATTATCAATTGAGTTGGAAGAAATACAAAATTCTGAAATACAGTCAATTTTCCTTAAATTGTCATTTTTACATTGAAAGTAACGTTTGCTAACGTGTTGCAGGTGCATGCCTTGAAACTCATCGAGGACTGGTGAAGTAGTTGAAGCCTTATCAGACACCGAGAAAGTCTTCAAGGCCCTAAATCGGACCAACCGGAAAAGCAAACATCAACCACAAATTGAACAAATTGAAACAAAAATGGACGATCCACACAACCGGAACAATAATGGGGATGATGTGGTAGACCCAGTCGCTTAATTGGGGGAAGAGGCTCCTCTATATGACTGGGCACAACCCACAACTGAGAATTTGGCCACAGCGATACTGGTTCCTCAGATACAGGCCGAGTCCTTCCAGATAACAAATAATATGCTGCACTTATTGCAGAACAGAGGGCTATTCTCAGGGTCATACATCGAAGACCCCCAACAGCATTTGACAAACTTCCTGTCAATTTGCAAAACACAGAGGCAGCCAAATGTCATTCATGAGGCAATAAAACTGTTGTTGTTTCCATTCTCAGTGACTGGCGCTGCCCAGACTTGGCTAAACTCACTCCCCATCAATTCCATTACCATATGGGAGGAGTTAGTCAAACAGTTCGTGAACAAGTTTCATTCACCCAACAAGACTGCTCAACAAATTGATGAAATCTTGAGCTTCAGACAGAAACTAGTTGAAACACTACAAGAGACATGGGAACGATTTAAGGGGATGCTGGTTATCTGTCCACATTATAGCATTCCAGAGCAAATGTTGGGGCAGCATTTTTATATGGGTTTGGCTGATACTGTTAAAGCAAATGTTGATGCTTCGGCTGGTGGAGCATTCTTGAGCAAAACGTGGAGAGAAAGTCAAATCTTACTTGATAAAATGGCACAGAATTCAGGATGGACAACAAGGAATGCACCCATTACTCCTGTAGTTCACTCAGTGCCATTCGATCCATCTAATTCTATTGCAAAGAACGTGGCCACCTTGATAACACAAATGAGTATACTTACTAAGAAGGTGGAAGAATCATGACAAAATCAGGAGGTACACATCGTAGACCAACCAATGGGGGCTTATGCACATCTTGCATTAGTCAACCACTTGGTAATCACTGGAATAAAGAGTGTCATCACCCTCCTTATCCAGAAAATATGAATTATGTGTCGAATTATGGAAGCCAGAGACAAGGGGGGCAGAACTGGGGTCAGCAAGTTCAACCATATAGACCACCCCACCAACAGAAGAACAGTGGAAATATGGGTGTCAG
This sequence comes from Nicotiana paniculata, assembly GCA_005239505.1. NCBI lineage: Eukaryota > Viridiplantae > Streptophyta > Magnoliopsida > Solanales > Solanaceae > Nicotiana > Nicotiana paniculata. The sequence continues at coordinate 13,280 of ML311741.1, read as the reverse complement.
GGGACAACAAGGTAATGCAACAATGTATCTGAGGCCACAAGGTTATAACCATCAGAATCAACAGCAAGCATACTACCCTCCTCAGCATCAACATGGGGGAAAGCAAGAAGATGGTGTTCCAGGCTAGAAGCTATGATGCAACAGGTTATTGGGTCAAATGCCAAAATCAGTGAGAGAGTAGATATACATGATGCAGCTATTAAAAATATTGAAGTACAGTTGGGCAAGATATCTATGGCAGTGAACAATCGTCCTCCTGGAACTTTACCTGCAGATACTCAGGTAAATCCTATGGACCAGGGCCCAAGGCAACCGATGGAAGTGACTCTCCGCAGTGGCAGAGAATTAAACTTGGAACTGGAGAGAGATCGTGAAAGCAGACAGTCCGAGACATTGGTACCCATGCCGATTGAACTTGATGATTCGACAAAATTGACCAAGGTAACAGTGCAACCTACTGAAGAAGAACCCAGTGCACAGAGTGAGACTGAAAAAGACGTGGAGATAGCCCAGAAGCCGGTAGTTGAGGTGGTGGCTGAGAAAGAAAAGTCCCAAATCACTGGGAAAAAGAGACCGCCAGCTCCATTTCCTCAGAGGCTGGCCAAATACCAAAAGGATGAACAGTACAAAAAGTTCTTGGACATGCTAAAGCAAATACAGGTAAATATCCTATTGATTGATGCGTTGAAGGAAATGCCTGGTTACGCTAAAATGATGAAGGACTTGATGTCTAGAAAAGTTGACTTCCAAGATCTGGCTATTGTCACCCTTACTCAGACTTGTAGTGCGGTGGTGACGCGCCCTATTGCTGAAAAGTTGTCTGACCCTGGGAGTTTTACCATTCCTTGTACCATTGGCAACTTAGCTTTCACCAAAGCTCTATGTGACTTAGGGGCCAGCATTAATTTGATGCCGTTAGCCATATATAAAAGACTGGGGATTGGTAGAGCCAGGCCCACCTCCATGCTGCTGCAACTTGCTGATAGGACGGTAAAAAGACCGTCGGGTATTCTAGATGATGTATTGGTGCAAGTAGGGAAGTTTCTATTTCCTGCTGATTTTGTGATATTAGACTGCAAAGTGGATGAAGAAATTCCCATAATCTTGGGAAGGCCATTTTTCGCCACAGGCATATCTCTTATCGATTGTGAGACTGGTGAACTTAAGATGAGGCTCAATGATGAAGAAATCACTTTCAATGTGCAGAAGTCTATGAGGCGACCTAGTGAGTTCGCCAACTGCTCTCTTATTGATGCTGTGAATGTGATCTCAGAAAAAGATGATGCATCCCTGACTGTTGGGGACCCTTTGGATGAATGTTTGATGAATTTAGATGATATGAACGGTGAAGAACTGGCAGATTGGGTGTTAGCACTTGAGGAAAAAGGGGTATGGCCAAAGGCTCTCGAGTTTGAGTCACTATACGTAGAGGAAAGAGAGAACCCGCCGGCCAGGCCATCTATTGAAGAACCACCCAGGTTGGAACTGAAATCGGAGGATGCTGATGTGGTAGAAAAGATACTAGAGTTAACCAAGGACATCGATGATACATACTTTGTTGAATCTAGTGTCATTATTGTTGAGTATGTTGGTATACACTCCAACCATTTTTTCACATTGTGCTAGGATAATGATATGCAGATAGAGTTATCCGAACCACCTGATGAGTTGAGAGATAACAAACAAGATGTCTACATTCTGGAATTCTTCTTGCCAGAAAGTAGGGAGTACACATTTCNNNNAACAAGATGCCTACATTCTGGAATTCTTCTTGCCAGAAAGTAGGGAGTACACATTTCGTCGAAAGGCCAAGAAGCGCAGAGTACTACATTGTTTTATTGGGCCAGGCAGATTTGTTCCACCACCCTAGGAGCATGATCATAGAGCAGATTCAAAACTTGGGATCCAATTCATAAGTTCAAAGTGGAGGCATAAAGTGATTCAAGCGGATGCTCGAAGGAGCAGGGGAAGCAAAACTAATGGAAAGGATAGCGAAGCTATTTGGATCAGGGAGTTTCTTGCACCTTACTTTTATTTCTTGTTTTGTCTATATGTGATGCACTGAGGACACTGCACTCAGTGAAGTAATCCACAAGTTTGGCTTCATTTCAATGGCTTTTCTCCCATTTGAATCCCCTTTCAAGTTGTGTTTTGGGGTCTATTTATATGTTTAGCACAAACCCTAAACATGTAGGAGACTTCTATTCCAACCGGGAAACACTTAGACTCTTCAGATCTCTGAATTGAATGAACATCGGAACCCAGACGTTTGGGCTCAAACACCCCCTTAAAGCCAGGGCAGGCTTGGCGTTAGGGCCCAAACGCCCCCCTAACGCCAGGGTCACCCTGGCTTTAGGGGACAAACACCCCACTAACGCCAGGGTCAGCCTGGCTTTAGGGGCCAAACACCCCACTAACGCCAGGGACAACCTGGCTTTAGGGGCCAAACACCCGGCCGAGTGTTTCCTTTTCGACTCTTAAGCGTATTTTTAATGTATTTGCATCCATTTAGCTCAGTTTCCATCTCCAATGCACCTACACATGAAATAAACTCCATTATACACATAAAAAGTGTATTTTTATCATTAACGCACATAAAATGTAAGGCATATAACTTGTTAAACCATGAATTCTATCCACGCATCACCCCCTCGGGTTCAGTGCACCCGAGCCGGTCGACAGGTAAGAACCAAAGGGACTTTGACAGAGAATCAAGGCCAACCAAAGATCGATATCAGCCATATACCGCAGACAAAGAAACAAACATATGGGACGTAATTCCACCCGCAACAATCGAAGGGGTGACTGAGGACATAATCCTCGGGGACTCATGAGCAAGACTGGATTCGACAAGCATGTGGATCCCACTGAAGCACCTCGATTATCGGAGTACAATTTCAGCGTCGATGCCTCGGGTATTATATCGGCCATTGGAAGGATTAAAGACACTAGGTGGCCAAGACCGATACAAAGCGACCCTTCTTAGAGATAACTTGATGTGCAAATACCACGGCACACATGGCCACAGAACCGAAGACTGCAGACAGTTGAGAGAGGTAGTGGCTCGATTATTCAACGAGGGTCATCTCAGGGAATTCCTCAGCGACAGAGACAAAAATCACTTCAGGGAGAGAGACTCTGATATAAAGAATGAGGAAGAAAAGCCTCAACATGTTATCCACATGATTGTCGGTGGAGTCGACGTCCCGCAAAGACCTGTCTTCAATCGCACCAATGTATCGATTACGAGGGAAAAATAGACCCGAGATTATATGCCCGAAGGCACCCTTACATTCAACGACGAGGAGACAAAAGGCTTTTCCCAGTCACACAACGACGCCCTGGTAATTTCTGTCTTGCTAAATAAAATTCAAGTTAAACGTGTTCTTGTGGATCCAGGTAGCTCGGCAAACATAATCAGGCCGAGGGTCGTAGAACAACTCGGCTTACTTGATTAGATTGTGCCCGCATCTCGAATCCTAAATGGCTTCAACCTGGCTAGCGAAACAGCGAAGGGAGAAATAATCCTACCAGTGAGCGTAGCCGGGACCATCCAGGACACAAAAATTCATGTCATCGAAGGTGACATGAGGTAAAATGCACTGCTTGGAAGGCCGTGGATCCATAACATGAGGGCGGTATCATCAACCCTTCACCAAATGATGAAATTCCTAATAGTGAATGGAGTGAAAACAGTTTACGGGGAACAACACGCTGCAAATGAGATGTTTTCAGTCGACGAGGTGACACCGATAACAACATCCTCCACCTCAGAAAAGTCGACCATAAAAGATAAGCAAGCAGCCAAATAGCAATCACCACCCCCAGCCTCAACCGAAGCGGATGAGTCGGTAATCGAAGATGACGAAGAGGATTTCCTTACTCCTCGAACTTTCATCGTTCTCGAAGAATCGGATGCAACTAAGTCGATGGTGAAGAGCTAGAACAGGTGATAATCATCGAGTATCTACCCGAACGCAAGGTATACCTGGGAACATGGTTAACCATCAAACTCAGGAAAAAACTCATTCAATTTCTTATTGATAACATTGATTACTTTGCGTGGTCCCATTTAGATATGACAGGAATCCCTCCCGAGATTACAACTCATCGATTGAGCCTGGATCTCAAGTTCAAACCGATAAAGCAGAAAAGGAGGTCTCAATCCGAGGTGAAGCACACCTTCATAAAGGAAGAGGTAACTAAACTCCTTAAAATAGGGTCCATTCGGGAAGTCAAATATCCCGAGTGGTTATCCAACATAGTCGTAGTCCCCAAATAGGGGAACAATCTTAGAATGTGTGTAGATTATAAGGACCTAACATCGATTGAATGATCGACTCCACGACTGGACACGAGATAATTACTTTTCTCGACGCCTATTCTGGGTACAACCAAATTCAGATGGACCTAGAAGACTAGGAAAAAACTTCTTTTATCACTAAGTATGGAACTTACTGCTATAACGTAATTCCCTTTGGGCTGTAAAATGCGGGAGCTACATATCAACGCCTAGTTAACAAGATCTTCGAAGAACAGATAGGGAAATCAATGGAAGTTTACATTGATGACATGTTAGTTAAGTCCCTGCGCACAGAAGGCCATCTGACTCATTTGCAGGAGACATTCGAAATATTGAGGAAGTATAACATGAAGCTCAACCCCGAGAAGTATGCCTTCGGGGTCGGATTGGGTAAATTCTTTGGCTTCATGGTGTCGAATCGTGGGATCTAGATTAACCCCTATAAAATCAAAGACATCAAGGCATCACCGTCGTGGACAACGTGAAATCCGTTCAGAGGCTAATCGAATGAATAACTGCCCTGGGCCGGTTCATTGAGGTCATCAGATTGGAGTCACAGGTTCTTCTCCTTGTTTAAAAAGAAAAAACGACTTTACATGGACTCCGGAATGTCAGCAAGCATTGGAGGAGTTGAAACGGTACCTATTGAGCCTACCTTTGATCCACACCCCAAAGGCAGATGAGAAGCTATATTTATATTTGGCGATGTCTGAGATAACGGTAAGTGGAGTGCTAGTCCGAGAAGAACAAGGTACGCAGTTTCCAGTTTACTACGTAAGTCGAACTTTAGGAGATACTGAAACCAGATACCCGCACCTAGAGAAATTAGCACTTGCACTAATAAGCGCATCTAGAAAACTAAAAAGCCATATTTTCAGTGTCATCCTATATGTGACATTACCACATATCCCCTTAGAAATATATTGCATAAGCCCGAGCTATCAGGCTGATTGGCCAAATGGGTTGTCGAACTTGGCGGATACGATATTGAGTATCAGCTCCGAACGACCATCAAGTCTCAAATATTAGCAGACTTTGTGGCAGATTTTTCACCGGTCCTCGTACCCGAAGTGGAAAAGGAACTACTGCTGAAATCGGAACCTCATCGGGGGTATGGATCCTCTTCACGAACGGAGCCTCGAACGTGAAAGGGTCCAGACTTGGTATTGTTTTAAAACCGCCTACGAGCAATGTTATTAGATAATCAATTAAAACTGCTAAGCTGACTAACAACGAGGCCGAGTATGAGGCTATGGTTACAGGTCTTGAACTAGCTAGGAACTTGGGAGCGGAAGTCATTGAAGCTAAATGTGACTCCCTACTGGCAGTTAACCAGGTAAACGACACCTTCAAAGTACGAGAATATAGGATGCAAAGATATTTTGACAAGTTGCAGATCACTTTGCATCGCTTCAAAGAATGGACTCTACAACATGTACCTCGGGAACAGACTATCGAGGCCAATGCAGTTGCCAAGTTGGGATCGTCGATCGATGAAGATGAAATTAGCTCAGGGACTGTCGTCCAGCTCTCGAGTTCCGTAATCGAGGAAGGGCACGCTGAAATAAATTCTACAAGCTTAACCTGGGATTGGAGGAACAAGTATATAGAATACTTGAAAAACAGGAAGGTACCCTCGGACCCCAAGGAATTAAGGACCTTATGAACTAAGGCAGCTCGGTTCACATTGTATGAGGACGGAACGTTATACAGAAGGTTGTTCGATGGTCCATTGGCCGTATGTCTGGGGACGAGGGATACAGATTATGTTTTACGAGAAATCCATGAAGGCACTTATGGAAACCATTCTGGCGCTGAGTCACTAGTTCGAAAGGTCATCAGAGCAGGATACTATTGGGATAGCATGGAGAAGGACGCTAAGGAGTTCATTCGAAAATGCAACAAATGTTAAAGGTTCGCACCGATGATTCACAAGCCCGGTGAACAGCTTCACTCGGTCCTATCCCCGTGTCCATTCATGAAATAGGGAATGGATATTGTCAGACCTCTACCATCGGCCTCCAGGTAAAGCTAAATTTATATTGTTCATGACTAACTATTTCTCTAAATGGGTTGAAGCGCAGGCCTTCGAAAAAGTTAGGGAAAAGGAAGTGATCGACTTCATATGGGATCATATTGCGTGTTGATTCGAGATACCTGCTGAGATAGTGTGTGATAATGGCAAACAGTTCATCCGAAGTAAGATAACAAAATTCCTCGAAGACCACAAAATAAAGAGGATATTATCGATGCCATATCACCCTAGTGGAAACGGACAGGCCGAGTTAAAAAATAAAATTATCATCCAAAACTTGAAAAAAGGCTAAATGAAGCCCAAGGGAAGTGGAGAGAAAAGTTTCCTGAGGTTCTATGGGCATATAGAATGACATCGAAATCCAGCACCGGGGAAACCCCATTTACTTTGATCTATGACTCCGAAGCCTTAATACCTATCGAAGTCGGAGAGACCAGCGCCAAATTTCGACATGCAACGGAAGATTCACACCGCGAGGCAATGAATACCAGCCTCGAATTATTGGATGAGAGAAGAGAAGCGACACTCGTTTGAATGGCCTCCTAAAAATAACGAATCGAGAGATACTGCAATAGAAGAACCAATCTTCGACACTTCAAAGTCGGGGACTTGCTCCTAAGGAAAATCACCATCAATGCTCTAGACCTTAACGAAGGAAAACTCGGCCCTAACTGGGAAGGACCCTATCAGATTCTCGACATAGTCGAAAAAGGGTCATACAAGCTCGGGACAATGGACGGTGGGCCATGGTCATCACATCTCAAGCGACATTATTGCTAAGGTATGGATCTATCATTTTTCATTTACTTAAATATAAGAAACTAACTTATTGCAGGTACCCAACCCAAGAAATCGAGACCTCAGATTTTAAATTATGCGTTGCACTCTTTTTCCCTTAGACCAATTTTTATCCCAAATGGGTTTTTTCGGAGATGTTTTTAACGAGGAAACAACTATGTGCTACATGTGGATGATTCAACAATATCCAAGGATTCTTTGCAATCAACCTCGAATACTGGGGGGGCATCACCTTCGGATGCTATGTAAATGGGCCTCGACATGAAAAGTTTTGTAATGGGCCAAACGGTCAAATAAACCATGTCCATATAGAATAGACAAGCCCCAATAACAAAACATGTATGCATGTATGAATAGTACAAAGAAGTTCTCACTTTTCCCAAACATCTCGTGTTCGAAGTAGAATTTCTATTATACAAGTCGTATACTTATGATCTATTGCGCAAAACTAACACTCGTGAAAAATGGCTCAAGGGCCGAGTGCAAGCGTACCTTGAACACTCGAGGACTACTTACTCGAGCTATCTAAAGTTCGAAGTTATAAGATCTCAAAGAGGCACCCCCCAATATATAGGCCAAGGCCATCACACTCGGGGACTATCATTTCGAACAAGTTCGAAATGTTATCGGGAAACAAGTCCAAGAGACGTACCCGAAGGCTATGGCCATATTAAAGACTACGGTCGTATAAAAAGGCTACGACCGAAATTACGCGGCTCAGAGACGTCTGACTTCTGCCATAAATAAAGGCCTTCAAATACTTTGAAATACTGGTTAAATAAGGCTACCCTCGGCAAAGCGAAGGGCTTCGATAAAATTAGCCCCCAAATAATTCAAAGGCTTCGATAACATCAGCCTTCAAGATGTTAAATCATCTCAACACAAACGGTTTAAGAAAACCTGGGGTCCGATCCTCGAACCCTCAAAAAACCAAATGGGTATAAAAAAATATATGCTAAGGCATAAGAAATTTTCACTAAGTCTTTTAGCCGAAGAGGGAAAAATTATAGCCACTTTTAGAGGCCAAACTGGCCCAACCTAAAAGATCCTAAGGGACGATATAAAAGAGCCTAAGGGCCGATCTCATGATCCAAAAGCAAATAAAATTAAAAATCGAGACCATGCTCTCGTCCAATTCTACCCCAAGGGTCTGTTTATTACGAGATTAAACAAACAATTCGAGCTCGAAATCTTAATAATCATTGATAAAACCTAAGAGCCTACTCTATCTTATAAAATTATTCGAGCTTGTCTACTGGATATAACTCGTATGTTAGTTCGAAACATGCCATCCCAGAGACAAACTCTCAAATGAGCTTCGTAATCGGGGACTTTCCTTCATGACTCGGGGAATTGCCTCCAGAAAAATAAAAAGCCTAAGGGTTTATTTCGATCGCAAATTGAGCTAAAAAGAATTTCCCATTGGAGACAATTAAATATACAATGACATGGAGACATCAAAGGAATATCTTTTATTATACCAGAAATATATGTACAAGGGGGCCAGCCAGGGCCTTACAAACGAAAAGGAAGAAAAAAAGGGTACAACCTAGTCATTATCGGGGCTAGCCCCCTCGACAGCGGCTTACTTCTGAACAACTTAGTCAGATGCATCTTCCTCAGAGACCTCACCATCAGATTCACTCAAGGAACCTTTATCATCAGAGAGCAAAGCTGCAACCTCATCCTCCGAAGCTTTCGCCTTCTCAATCTCGGCAGAGAGGTCAAAATCGCGAGCGTGTATCTCTTCGAGAGCCTCTCTCCGAGATTGCTGCCTAGCATGAGCGACAGTTCATTGCAATCTGACCTCGGTAGTATCATGTGCCCGAAGATTGGTAGCTTCGACATCGTCTTTGTAGGAGGCTGCAAGTGCCTCCGATTCATCTTTAGCCTTAGCAATGATGGCTTCAACCTCCTCGATCCTACGGGCTCGGGATAGGCTTTCCTCCTTTTCACTCTGGAGTTTTCGCTCAGCTGAAGTTAACTGGGCTCGAAGAGCATCCTTCTCCGAGGCGAGACGCTCCATGTGCTGCCTCCACCCTAGAGTTTCAACCTCCTTCATGATCCCTCGTAAGTTCTGCTCGGATGGCTGCAATTTCCTCCTCCTTTCGAGTATAAAGGAGTTTCAGCTCATCCCTCTCCTCTGTGAGCTTTTTGAGCTCGGCCTCACATCGGGTCAGCTCCGTCCGAGATTTTAAATGCTTCTTGATGAAGCCCCAAAGCCTGCTTATGAAGGATTGAGTTTGTCTTGAAAAGACACATACAAGATCTATGTGTGAGTGAAAAAGGGAAAAAATACTTACCCATTTCAAAAGGCGATGAGCTTCGTTGAAAACAAGCGACGCGTCTGGCTCGGGGTCATCCTCGAGCCCATCAAAACAATCCCGAAATATGTCGCCCCTTTCATGGCCTAGATCCGCATCTGGAGTTTCCATAGCCTAAGCATCTCGGGACTGCCCCTCGGAAAATGAGGGGACGGGCAATAAATCATCTATATTTATTTCCCTGAACAAATCACTCGGGACACTCTCCCCTCTTCTGGGGGCCTCGTAGCTAGACCCTTCAGGAGAATCCGTCGATATTTTGGTGCAACAAGGAACTTCCTTACCGGTCGATGGCTCGGGGACTTCACGTACATCTTCATCCGAGATCCCCCCAACTTGAGAATGAACCGGCTTATTCACTGTCGGCTCGACAACCTCGGAAGCTGCAGTGCTCCCCCCTCACGAGCTATCAAAATGTAGTCATCATCATCATCTTGTGCGTCGGCAGGCAAGACGACGGTATCGACCCTCGATTATCGGGCCTTGATTTTCTTGGCCTTCAGGGTATCGGAGGGAAAAAACCTTTGCCTTTTTCCCTCCTTAGGTGGTTGTGGAACCCCCCTTCACCAGGAGAGGGCGGCTTCATGGTTATGTTTTCTCCAAGACCTACACCAAAAGAATGGGTTAAAAATCGGTACCCCTACGGAAAGACATCAGCTCATGGACAGATGAACTCACCATGATTCTTAGCTTTCCATTGACCTTTGGCCAAATCTCGCCAGCAATGCTCGGAGTATGAGGTAGTGGATACTGGATGGCACCAGGGAACCAAGCGGTAGCTGCATCGCGAAATGAAATTCAGATCAAAAAAGGAAACTTATCAAACAAGAAATCAAACACCGACTGCGAAGATCGGACTTACGTTTCATGTTCCATTCCTCAGGGAATGTCATCTTCTCAAAAGGAATCAAATCAGAGGTCCTGACTCGGATAAATCGACCCATCCAAACCCGGTCCTTATCTTCATCTATGCTCGAAAATATTGTTTTAACAGCCCGACACTGGAGCTTTATCAAACCACCTCGATAGAGCCGAGGGCTATACAACCTGATTAAATGGTCGAGGGTGAAAGGCATTCCCATGAGTTTACTCGAGAAAAATCTGAGCAAGATTGCTATGCACCAAAAAAAGGGATGAACTTGCCCCAAAGTTATTCGATACTGGCGGCAAAAGTCAAGTATAACCGGGTCCACGGGACCCAATGTGAAAGGGTAAGTGTAAACACTCAAAAACTCTTTCACGTGAGTGGTGATGTCCTTATCAGGCGAAGGAGCCACCACTTCTTTGTCATCCCAATTGCAGTCCCTTTTCACTCATTTGAGATCATCCTCAGATATCGAGCAAATATAACGGGACATGGGCTCATTCCGGCTGGAACTGAAGGGGGCCTGTCCACCTTAAATTCGGAGGTTAGTTCGCATGGCCCGGGAACACACTCCTCTACGCGTGGCTCCACCAGCATCCTGTCGCCGACCAACTTCAAGGAGGAGGCTCCTTCCTTCTGTGACACTATTTTAGAAGTCTTAGCCATGGTTGTAAACAAGAGAGGTGGAAAGTAAGAATAGAACTGGCGAAAGAATGAAAGAAAGCAAGAAAAGATTGAACGACGGAAGATTTGATCAAAGCAAGAGAGGAGTTTGAAGCAAAGTAAAGTTTGAAATCAATAAGGAAGTTGGTATTTATAGATTTCGAACGACGGTTCAGCGTTGCTAGTGGCCGACCAACGGTTGACAAGCATTAATGGTTCTTGGGAACCGAGCTGATGGGACATTCCGATCACATTTACCGCTTACGTCATGAAGACGACTTCTTGACCAAGGTATCGGGAAATCGGGATTCAAATCATTTCTTATTCTTCCATTATAAGAAACGCGGGGACTATCTGTGTACGATAAAATTGAGAGAGTCGATTATACGGGCTCGAGGGCACGCCTTGATAGCATGCACGCATCGAAGTAAGTCCGTGCTCGAGGAATGTATGGATCGATGGATCGGGGGCCAGATTAGGTCGACACCACGATAACAAAATCCCGAGATATCCGCACTCAATAATCAATCCCAGCGAGAATCTCGAAGCCGATAGAGCTATTAGCGGTTAATAATGCCAATCATGTACTTTACTTCCGCAATTAGAATCATTCATTATCTAGGATTCCTCTACTATATAAAGAGGAACCCTATTCATTTGTAAGGAATTCATTATCAGAATTACCATCAGATTCAAGCTCTTACGCACACTGCTGAATACAAACACTCTATTATTTACTCTTAACTCTTCGTATTTGAGTTGTTCGTATTATAGTTGCTACTCTTATTGTTCTTGGCAAACTGTTCTCGAGTCTAGTCCAGATCGAGGCTGAAAACTTGTAATTATACGGGTTCGATCCATATAAATCATTTAATTTATTTATTTATTTAGTCATTTACCAATTAACATTGAATTAGATTGCATATTCTTATAACTGGTTAAACAAAGAATTGTATTCTTAGTCAAAGCAATTTTAAGAAGTACTGGGGCTTCTAATAACCAAAGAGATTAGCTAATAATAGGATTTAGACCTGTAAATAAGAAGGCAATAAGATAGCATAAAAGTAAGTATATTTCAGTAGTGGTTCGAACGTGTGTATACAAGTGAGGTTTTACTCCCTTTTATAGGGAATTTTTTAATATAACGTCTACTCTTCTTAATGATTGAGCATTAATTACTAATAATATCATTAATGTAATGTTGAAATTGGTAATCATAACTGTTGCATGAAGATTATGTAATGTTTAGCTCATTGATTGAAGAGATTTGAATATGACCTTTATTTTGCCTTGGTTCATTCTGACCGTGTCTCTTTAACTTTCTCAATTAGATTGGAACTCCCGCATCTAATTATCTCATGTGCATGCTATTCGGTTCCTCTTTTCCCCGTACGTTTTTCTAAACTTCTGACCAGCCGTCATGTTTCCATTGACCCACGTAGATTACCTTGTCATCAAAATTATTACACGTGTGAGGTTTATTTTTTATCAATACATATAGTCCCCCCACTTACCATTTATTTATCAATTAAATATTTGGTAAATGGATACTCATTTATGGCGGGAATGTTTTGCCGCCGTTTCACTCGTACCATTGCATTTGTCTCTGAATGTATGCGTCGCTTGTCACTTCCATTTAAGTCTAGTGCCATGTGGCATTCTCGGATTGATTCTTCAATTCATCAGCGCCTTTTAGGACTTTTTGCGGCTGCATCACTCACAAAGTGACAATTCTAATCATGACTTTCACATCAATGTCTTTTTCCCTTTTTTTGACCGTTGCCTCTGAATATAAATACCCCTTTTTCCTGCCTTTTCTTTCACGAAAGACTTCTAACTTTCCTTCGTTACTTGTAAATTCCTCTTTCACGTAAATATGTCTTCCTCAAATCAAGAACCCAAGAAGGTTATCAATGTAGACGAATTATCTCCTTCTTCTTCTCCAGTCCGGAGTAGGAGGGGTGGTAGACTAAGAAGCTTGAGTACTACTCGGATTCTTCTTCCCCTTGCAACAATACTCCACCACCATCTTCTAGGGCTAATGTTTCTTTGTCTTCTTCTGGGGCTAGATATTCTAGATCTTCTTCTAAGAGTAGAGAACCTAACGAACAACTTTGTGAGCCAAAAATGGATGAAATTGTTCCTGCTGAGTTTTCTTTTGTAAAGGATAGTGAGGCCATAAGAAAAAAACTTTCTTCTATGACATCTCATGATCGTGCTAATTTTTATCCTACTCAAATCACTGAGGGTTTAGTTTCACTCGTGCGTAGAGATTGTTATTGGAAATATGAC
>ML311740.1:0-58910 GCA_005239505.1 Nicotiana paniculata | reverse complement strand
ATCCGAAATAAAGTGGATCGGATCGGATTTCGGATATCCGATCCAAATGCACAGGCCTACACCCCACCAAGCACTCGAGTTTCGTGTCTAGGTTTAAGGTTTATACACGTTGGTATATTTCCATTGACCCCTCAAGTCAAAAAAATATCAGAATAACAGAAAGGCAAACTGAGACCCCTTTCTCTTCACACTTCGATTCGATATTGCACAGGTCAAGTTCAAAAGTTAAGAAAGAAAAAAGTTAAAGCCGATGTTCTTTTTCACTTGTATTTCTCTGAGATTTGACTTTCTTTTTTAATCTTAATGAATTCTTGGCTTTTGTTAGTTGTTACAGGTACTGAAACAGTTGATGACTTGAAACTGTAATTACAATGTGGTCAGCGTCGAATTTGCAACCAATGTCGTTGAGACCTCCAACCATTCAACCCCATGATACGATATGAGTATGAAGCTGTGCAGACGGTAGTAGTACTTTCAGTCTTAATAGTAGTACATGAATAAGGGTAGTTATATTAGTTAGGGAGTCCTAAAAGTTACAGTTTGGTCCCTGTTTTTATTTCACTTAAGTCTATTAGTTATTTACTTTTACAGTTTAGTCCTAAGCTAAGAGACTTGTAATAGCTGAAGTTGTACACTGTTCCATTCACGATATGCAAGATCACTATTAGCTCATCTTCTTCTTAGCTTAAATTCTGTTAATTTCTGTTCTTCTTCATAAACTTACATCAGTGGTATCAGAACTCTTTCCTCTCTGTGGGTTACGTGATGTCTGGGGAAATCAAAGAGGTACTCAATCGATTAGATCGAGTAGCCATCGAAGTGGCTAACGTCAATTTGAGACAGAATCAGCTGGAATCTGCCAACGAAAGGGCATTTCAAGAGCTCAAGGAAACTTACGGCTGGTAGTAGCTCGAATTGAGGAAAGAAAGCTAGCTCAGCAGTGTCTAATAGAGAAGAACAGTACTCTCCAACCGATGGGCCTTTTGGAATTCTAGGTATTGATGATCCTATTTCTTTTCCGCCATTGAATTCAAATCGTAGAGGAAGTAGACCTATGAATTTACCAGCAACCATGAATCGGAACCATAACCTTAGCCAGATTTCCCCATCTTCAACTTTACACACCCCTGTTTCTCTGCACTTACCCAATACCCAGCCCTCAAGTTTCACTGTTTCATCGGCACCTTTCAATTTGACTCAACATATATATTCACCATCTACCCCTAACCTAGTTTTTCAACCTCATACACTTCCTGCATCGATTCCTCAGTACCCCACCCAAACTGTGGGAGCCAATGGCCAGATCTCGTGTTCTATTCCCTGTTCATTTACTAACCCAGCACATGTACCTATGTCCATGCACCAACTGCCCACACACCAAATACATGTACCACCTAGTACACACTAGTTTCCCCCAGGGTCTGAATATTACCATGTTGGTGGGAACAATCAACAACCCCGTTCCATTCTAAGGCAATATAGAACTGGATTTCCACGGTTTGGAGGAAGGGATTCCAAGATTGGTGGTACCAAATAGAGCAATGTTTTTCAATACCCCATCATGAAAAGGTCAAAGTGACCTCTATGCACTTGGATGACTTGGCTCTATAATGGCATAGGGCTTACATGAGGGGTAAAGCTCATTTGCAGCTTTCTTTTCGCAGATGGGAAGAGTATATTTGGGCTTTATCAAACAAGTTTGGTGCTGAGTTTGATGATCCCATGAGTGAGCTAGTTAAGCTTAAGCAACTGGAGGGGTGGTGGAATTTCAAGAAGCCTTTGATAGGTCCATGACTAGGCTCAATTTGGAGCCTAACTATGCTATGAGTATCTTCTTAGAGGGGCTTAAACCTGAACTAGGAGATGTTGTGAGGATTTTTAAGCCTTATTCCTTGCCCCAAGCTTACCATGTAGCCATACTACAAGAATTTATATTTGCTAAACAGTCCAAGGCCATGAAACAAGCAATTCTACACTCCACTCCTAGACCAAACCAGTTCATGTCTTCCCATAAACCCTCAGCTGAACTGAATGAAGAAGACTAACCCCAGCTGAACTGAATGAAAAAAGAGCCCAATTGCTGTGTTTCCTATGTGATGAGAAGTTCCACCCAGGGCATGTTTGCAAGAATAAGGCGCAAGTGTACATGCTTGAGTTGGTAGAAGAAGCAGAACTTAGTGAGGAGGTGGAAGAAGACTCACTTAAAGAGGATCAAATTGTTGAAACCTGTGAGATTTCTATTCATGCTCTACAAGGCACACAAGGTTATCAAACAATCAGACTTATGGGGTGCTTTCTGTGAGAGCCCTTGAATATTTTAATTGATAGTGGATGCACACACAACTTCATGGGCAATGGATTAGTCACTAGGATGGGTTGGAGACTTATGTTCGGACATATTTAGCGATATAATAAGTCGGTGGGGGTAGATTTTTGCTGCACCCACGCTCCTTTTGTAATAATTAGGTGCAAGATTTAAAATAAATTTAAATATCTCGATCTCAAGACATACATATGCTTTAAAATTAACATCTGTATTCCTTGCAGTAATAAGCTTTAAAATTATTTGTTTTAACTATGGAGCATTTTAATGCTACATAAGAGCCAGAGTTTTTAAGATAATGTACTTGGTCATGAAAAAACAGAGAATATTATATAATTGATTTAAAAGCATGTATACTTTTTCGACCACCGAAAAAATGAAAAGGAACCAACCAAAAAGTCCCTCAAAGGAAAAGCAATGACAAATTGTTAGAAGTTTGATTTCATTTTACTAAAATTGAAGAAAGTAAATCAATTAATAGCTATATGTAATTAATGTAAAAAAAATTGCCGCTTCATGACAAAGTGACACTTTCGGCATGTAAAACCATATGACTCGATGTAAGCAGGGGCGGAGCTAGAGAGTCGAGTGCGGGTTCGGCCGAACCCAGTCGCTTTGGTTTGAATCATGTATTTGTCTTAAAAAATTCATTGAATATATATAATTATTAATTTAAAATTCAGTAACTTAAAACAATTAAGATCCCGAATCTATAAACTTAAAATCCTGGTTCCGCCTTTGGATGTCAGTCACATCCTTTACGAAAGAGAAAAAATAAAAAATCCATAACCGATTTTACCATCAAAGGTGAAAAGGTGATGAACCGGCAATCTTAAGGCCATTGAATGTTGAAGAAGTTAGAAACTCATTGACCTCCATATTTATTATTGATGAATTTTCCTTTAATATTGTAGAAGGGGAAGGTTTTCAGAGATAGTGGAGCACTTGAACATAAGTTCATAATCTCTTCGATAAATACAGTTGTAAAGATTGTTACAACTTATGTGAAAGACAAACCCAAATTGAAAAAAATAATTGAAAATCATCGGTTGTGCCTTGCCACGAGCACATGAAATTCAATTCGAATCTTATTTATATGTGTTTCATAATACACTAGATTGATGATGACCAATTATACTAAAAAAGAATTCTAAACTTTCATTTCATTGACAACCATGAAAGAAGGATTATTGGCAATTCTGTTGAGTAATGTTTGATTAATTGGAGAATTTGAAGTGTTTCTACTGTGACATTAGATAGTTCAAGTTTCAATAATACTTGGCGTGATTGCTTAATGAAGCACATAAGTGGAAATATCCAATTTTGAACATTAAAACATGCATATTAGATTTGTTGCTAGGCTTTGCCGCGAAAAGATAAGGCCATAATTAGAATTCGAAATGCAGTTTATGTGTTGAAGAGAAAATCTCGTATAACCATCTTGTTTGTCTTGATATTGATACTAGATGAAATTCTGCATGTAAAATGTTCGACATGTTGAGAAATTTTAAAACGTTCTTTTAAAGATTTCCAAGTTAGATGATCCAAATTATAAAAAGTACTTCGACGGAGGTTATGGTGAAGTGGGAGATGAAAGTAAAGAGGTAAGAAATAACAGAGAAAATGATAAAAAATTTTGGACTTTCTAATAACAATGATGTTGGTGGTTTTTGTGAAGAAGTGAAAAATGGGAGTAAGAAGTCTATGAATAAGAAAAAGGAGACAAGAAAAATATTATCTTAGATAACTTTATTGCTCTTCCTCCCATCTTTTACTTCTTCACAAAATTACCAACATATTAGAAATTCCAAAATACTTTTGATTATTTCATTTGTTATGTCTTACCCGGTGTTGTTATACGAATCGAGGCATCTAGCAATTCTCTTATCTGAAGCGTATCAGGTACACAAGAGCGATCGCTTCCCCTGAAAAAGTGAGAAGTGAGGAAGCGAACAAAGCGACAGAAGCCAGCACTTCTCTTTATAACTGGGTTGCCAACGTTAATTAAGTCAAAAATCTCTCTTTTTTTAACTTCAAGATCATCAAGTTTGGTCCCAGGTATGTAATTTCTTCTTCCTCCTCCTCCTCCTCCTCCTCTTCCTTATTTTTCTTCTTTCATTGTTTCAGTGTCCAAATAGCAGCAAAATGCTAGCAATTTTTTTTTCCCCTACAGTTTTTTTTTTCTCATTCTCCTCTTCTTCTTATTCTTCTTCTTCTTCATTTTCTTTCACTGTTTCAGTGATAAATTGCAGCAAAATGCTGCCTATTTTTCACTTCAGTTATACTGCCATTTTTTGGCGTACTTACTCCATTTTTTTCATATCATTTATTCTTAGTTGTCTATGAAGTATTTTATTTTATTGTCATTCTCTTATTCTTCTTCTTCATTGTGTATGCAGTATTTATTTAATATTATTTTTTTAAATTCCACTTCAAAAAACGAGCGTTTCGCTTCTCGCTTTAAGGGAAAAGGGCTTGTCACTTTCCTTGCTTCACGCTCTTCACAACACTGTTCTTACCTCATTCCTTTTGTCTCCCGCTCCATTAGGTACTTTTCATAATTTAGATCATCTAATTTCATCACAAAAGCTTTTTCAAATTTCTTAATACGTTTCAACATTTTATGTTGAAATTTATCTAGTATTAATATCAAGAGAAATAAGATGGTTTTACATTTCTTGAACAGACAGGAGAAGATCGCACCTAACTAATTGCATTTCGAATTCTAATTATGACCTTATTTTGCTTTATAATTATTCTTTTATAGTTAAATTAAATATATGAACAACATATTTAACATGCATGTTATTGTCTAAAATTGAATGTTTTCACTTCACACACTTATCAAGCAATCAAGACAAGTATAATTTAAACTTGTATTGTCTACTGTTACTGTAAAAGACACTTTCAATTCCTCAATTAGCCAAACACTTCTCAATGAAACTGCCAATAATTCTTCTTGCATTGTTGTTAATGAGCTGAAAGTTTAAAATCCTCTTTTAACCAATCATCATCAATCAGTGTGTTGTGGAAAACACATATAATTAAATTTTGGATTGACGTCGAAGTGAATGTGGTAAGATACAAACAATGCTTTCTAATTATATTTTTAATTTGGATTTCCCTCTCGCGTATCTATGTAAACAATCTCTTCCAATTGTATCTCTCGAAACAATTATGAATCTAGATTCAAGTGCTCTAATATATCTCTGAAAATCTTCTCGTTCTACAATCTTAAAAAGCAATTCATCAATAATAATCATGACAGCCAATGCATTTCTAACTTCTTCAATTGTTAGTGAACTTAGTGCCAGTTTCTTTTCTATGAGTTGGAGGTTTTTTGTTTTTTCTTTCTTTTTTAAGGATACAACTTACATCGATCTATATGGCTCCACATGCCTATTATGTCATTTCGCCCTAAAATGGCAATCGCTTTTCTTAGAATAGGTACATGTAGCTTTAAGTGGTTCACTTTCTTTAATTTTGGTAAAATGAACCAAACTTCTCACCGTTGATCACTATTTTCTTTTGAGGGACATTCTGGTTGGTTCTTTTTCGTTTTTGAGGTGATCAGAGAGGTATACATGCTTTTAAATCTATTATCATAACCCCTATTTTACAATGATTAGGTAGATTATTTTTGAAACTCCGGCTCTTCTTCGCAACATTAGAATGCTCCATAGAAATGACATGTTAAAACCAGTATTATCAAAAGCGCGCTTATGCCCTGAAGCGAGGCTTAAATAATATTGAGTGCTTCGCCTTATTTAGCAGGCACTTTAATTTTGTCATCAAAGCTCTAAGGCATATTTTTTTCCTTATTAATGAGCGTAATGGGGAAGAGACGACACTAAACAATTGAGATTTCACTTTATCATAAATTTTCATCTATTTCTTTGTCCATATATTTGGTATTCATACTTGTATATATTAGTCTTAGACTACACATACATATTTGTAATTTTTCTCCATTTGCGCCTTTGTTCATTTAATCCCACGCTTTATTTGCGTTTTCTGCTTAACACCCTACCATACCTTAGAGTTTTTTTTGCTTTTCGCCTTTGATAACAATGGTTAAAATAAATGAAGACATATTATTATTAACTAAAAGAAAGAAGTAAGGTTTTCAAAGTAAATTGACCTAATTCAAAGCATATTATTTTTTATGATAAGTAAAAGTTTTTATTAAAATTAGGCAAAATACATAAGTAGCCACCTAAACGATACACCAAATCCCTATTACACACTTTTTGAGGACGAATATCATATTACACACGCAACCTTTCAACATTGTGTCTAGTACACTACTTTTTTCTCGACCAATTTTTCAGAGTATGTGTAATGTCATGCACCAATAACATTGTGACACGTGTTAATAATTTTTAAATAAAACAAAAATACTTAAATTTCTCTTGACTAATTTCTCTTTCCTCGTGTCTTTTTCTTTCACAAGGAAACTAAAGGCACCATCATACTTCAATTCTTCTCTTTCTTTGAAGACCAACTTTCTTCATTATCTTTGTTCTTCTTTACCACTATTTCTCCTTACTCTAAAACTTTATCACCATTTTTTAGTTTCTAGGTTTTGTTTGTTTTTTTTGCTATGGAAACGCCATTTTTAATGATGGGTGTTTCCACTGTAATAGTGGCTGGAAAATGGAGGTCGCTGTCGTTTGCATCTTTTAACAAAACGAGACCAGATCTGAACGAAAAACCACCAACTTTCCGGAACGATCTGAGAGCTCTACCTACCTGGAGAAGATTGACCTTGTCGGCCATGAACTACAGTGAAAGTAACGACCTGGAGGTCTCTGCGTTGTTGAGGTCGTCGCCGGTATTACGAGTTACGACCGAGATCTACTTAAAGGAGATGAAAGGGGCAGGATATGGGAGGCGTGGGAGAGAAAAGGGAGGTGTGATTACCGCCAGATTCCTAGGGCGGCAAGGGCTCCAAATGGGGAAGAAGGGCAGCGATACGTTCCATCAACTATCGAGCTAAGAAAAGAGAAAGAAGAGAAACCCAAAGAGTAAAACTGGAAGAATTACTCTTGAACAAAATCTCTAAACTCAATTGTGACTTGAATGTTAATGAAAAAGAAGGGAGAAGACCAGTTTATTGATTTCAACTTTACAAAGACTGACTATATAGCAGAAGGAATCCAACTATATACTCATACAATTTGGCGGGAAGGTTAGTAACAACTAACTTTTGGAAGTCACATGCTCTAACAACCTTCCAACTACCTCTAACAACTCTAACTACCCAACTTCTTATTCCTTGCTTGAATTACTGATCTAACAACTAACTACTGATTTAGTAATTGAACTAATAGAATGTAGCTATACCCCCTCCTTAAAGAATCCTTGTCCTCAAGGATTGAATTGAGGAACTTCAAGTTGAAAGATTGTGAGTCTTCCCAAGTGTTGTCTTCAGGTAGTGCATTCAACCATTTCACCAAGATGTGTGTGATAGCCTTGCCATGCTTCTTGGTTAATCGCCTATCCATAATAGCTTCAGGTTCCAATAGAATATGGCTAGAGTCAGAGTGCACGATAGGCAACACTGCAGAGGCAGTGTGGTTGCCGAACTTCTTCTTCAACAGAGAAATATGGAAGGTGGGGTGAATCTTATACTGAGAGGGTAGATCTAAGGTATAAGAAACAGATCCCACTCTAGCTAGTATCTTTAATGGGCCAAAGAACTTTGCTGAGAGCTTCTGGTAGGCATGATCCTTTAAACAAAGCTGCCTGTATGGTTGAAGCTTTATGAAAACCCAATCACCTACCTTATAGGACCTTTCAGTTCTCCTTTTATCTGCATGCATCTTCATTCTCTGTTGAGCTCTTTCTAGATGATGCTTTAGAGCCCTCAAGGTAGCTTCCCTAGCCTGTAAACTTCTATCAACCACATCTAACTGAGAATCAAAGGGCATATATGGAAGGAGCGTAGGAGGCTTCTGTCCATAAACTGCTTCATAAGGGGTAGTGTTTGTGGCTGAGTGATAGGTGGTATTATACCCCCATTCTACCAGGGGTAACCATAGTGGCCAATCTTTAGGTTTTTCAAATGTCATACATCGCAAATAGCACTCCAAGCATCTATTAACAACCTCAGTCTTCCCATCTGTTTGAGGATGATAGGCAGTAGAAGTTAAGAGTGAAACTCTTTGTAATTTGAATAACTCCTGCCAAAATCTGCTGGTGAAAACCTTGTCCCTATCTGAAACTATGGTCTTGGGCATACCATGTAGTTTAAACACCCATTCATGAAAACTTGGGCTACATCTAGAGTTGTATAGGGATGTTTGAGATCCATGAAGTGAGCAGCTTTAGTCAATCTGTCCACTACCACCAAAATAACCTCTTTGCCCGTAGCTTTAGGTAGTACTTCTATGAAATCCATAGAAATGTCATGCCACACCTTTTCTGGAATTGGTAAAGGCTGGAGTAGGCCAAGTTATGCCACATTTTCTCCCTTGCACATTTGACAAGTGTCACACTCCTTTATATGTTTGTAAACATCCTGCTTCAATTTCTTCCAATAGAAATCCTATTTTATCCTTTTGTATGTAGCAGTAATTCCAGAATGACCTCCCATAGAACTGTCATGATAGAATGTTAAAAATTGCTTCCTCAAAGACAGGTCAGCTCCCACCATCATCTTACCCTTCATGCTTATTATAACCCCAGCAAAGGAATAATAAGGCTTGGGGATAGAAAAGGGTTGAATACTATGTATCAATTTTTGCAACTGTCGATCTTGATCCCAGTTGATCTTGACCGATTCCAGTAACTGTGAAGAAACTGCCGAAATATTAAAGAGTTGAATGGTTTCCTTTTTCCTTGAAAGAGCATCTGCTACAAGATTTTCCTTCCCCTTTTTTATGGGAGATGGTATAGTCATAACCTAATAGCTTCACCAACCACTTTTGTTGACTTGGAGTAGTGATTCTTTGCTCCAAAAAATACTTATGGCTATGATGGTATGTCTTGATCACAAAGTGTCTGCCCAAAATATAAGGTCTCCATTTCTGAACTGCAGTTACCAAAGCCAAGAGTTCCCTTTCATATGCTGATAGAGCTTTGTTCTTTCTTGACAACCCTTTACTAAAGAAAGTTATTGGCTTGATGTCTTGCATCAGTACTGCTCCAATACCTTCACCTGAACCAACAATTTCTATTACAAACTCCTTAGAGAAGTCAAGCAATGTTAGAACAGGGGCAGAGGTAATAGCCTTCTTCAAATCTTCAAAGGCTTCAGTAGCCAATGAATTCCAAACAAAGCTCCCGTTTTTAGCAGGTCATGCAGTGGTCTAGCAATCATGCCATAGTTCTTGATAAACCTCATGTAGTACCCAGTAAGACCAAGAAAACCTCTCAATCCCTTCAATGTGTTTGGTTGGGACCAACTTAATACAACTAACACCTTATGTTGGTCCATGGTCAATCCCTCATTACTGATAACATGGCCCAAATAGTCTATCTGTGTCACTCCAAAAGCACACTTGCTTTTTTTGACAAACAACACATGAGACCTTAATATCTAGAAAGCTTCCTCAAAATGAATCATATGATCTGATCAATTGGAACTATAAATGAGTATGTCATCAAAGAAAACCAAAATGGATTTCCTAAGATAACTAAGAAAGACCTGGTTCACGAGACTCAGAAAAGTGAAAGGAGCATTAGTCAAACCAAAGGGTATTACCATAAACTCATAATGGCGATGGTGAGTCCGAAATGTTATTTTAGGAATGTCCTGATCAAACATCCTAATTTGATGATACCCCGACCTTAAATCTAACTTTGAAAAATACTTGGCTCCATGTAATTCATCTAGCAGTTCCTCAATAACAGGAATTGGAAGCTTATCCTTTACAGTACTGTTGTTCAACTCCCTATAATCCACACACATTCTCCATGTTCCATCCTTCTTCTTCACCATTACAATAGGAGAAGAGTAGGGACTGGTACTGTGCCTTATCACCCCAGAACTCAACATCTCATCAACCATTTTTTCAATCTCATCTTTCTGAATAGCTGGATATCTGTAGGGCCTCTTGTTTATTGGAGAAATACCTTATTTTAGAACAATCCTATGGTCGTGTTCCTTGAAGGTGGTAGACCTTTAGGTTCCTCAAATATGTCCTTGTACTTTTACAGAATCGAGTCTAGTTCCGCAGTCTTTTCTTGGTCTTGGTCTTGTCCTACTAATGAAAACAAACCAGCATCTTCACTTGAATTCCCTTATGATAGTACCCCCACTGATATCATACATAACTCTGCTGGCTTAGCAAGAAGCTTATCTATTCTGCCTGCTTGAATTAACTTGGCAGCAGGAGGTTGAATTCCTCTTAGAGAGATTTTCTTGCCCATTATAGTGAACTCCATTTTAAGTTTCCTGAAATTCCAGAGGATATCACCTAAAGTAATCAACCATTGAATGCCCAGAACCATATTACATCCCCCAATAGGCAATACAAGCATATCCGAGTCAAAGGAGACTCCCTGCATCTTCCACGCCAATTTTTTACAAACATACTGAATTTGCACCTTATTTCCATCAATTACTGCTACTGCAAAAGGAGATATGGCAGTCAGAACACACCCTAACTTCTTGGCAATGTTGAGATCCAAGAAATTATGGGTATTACCAGTATCAATAAGTACATGAACTACCTTCCCTTTGAATGACATTGTCACCCTCATGGTCCTAAAATCATGTGCACCATTCATGGCATACACAGATACATGAGGTAGAATAGACCCCTCTACATCAATTTCTAGACCTTGGGCCAACACGGTTAACAACTCTGCTGGATCCAGCATGACATCTTTCTCCACTTCCACCATTCGCGCCTCCTTTTTCAACTTCCATAGAGAAAAATTGCCTTTTCTTCTTGCACAAATGTCCCACAGTGTATTTCTCATCACAATGGAAACATAACCCCTTGTTTCATTGTTCCTCCATCTCAGCACTAGTCAAGAGCTTAGGATTTTTGTAGGCTGGTTTAGAACTGCTAGGGTAAGAAGGCTGTTGTTTTGGAAAGGTTTGAGAAGGTTTAAAGGGCGTGATTCCCTCCTTGAGGAGAAAGAGATGCAGGCTGAAATCTTGGGACATTTCTGGGGGTAGGAAGGATGAAAAAACCTTGTTTCTGCACTTCTAATGTTTGCTCTTGAATTCTAGCTAAACTAATGGCTTTGGCTAGAGATCTAGGACCTAGCATCTTAACAGGCAAACCAATTTCTGGTTTCAAAACCCTTAAGAAACAACTAACAACATACTCCTCTTGCAACTCGACTCTATTAAGTAATTCAGCAAAATTATCTACATAATCTTGAACAGGAGTTACCTGCCTGAGATCCTTAAAATCACCCATGGGATCATCAAAAAGTTCAGCACCAAATCTGGCATAAAGACACCTTACGTACTCTCCACATCGAGGCCATTCCCTAGTCACTCTAGACTTCATGAAACTTTGATGCCATTACAATGCTCTCCCCTCCAGTTTGCACGAAGCTAATTTGACCTTAGATCCCTCAAGAGTTTCATCCATATCGAAGAATTGTTCACATTTGTCCAGCCAATCTTTTAACCCAGTCCCATCAAACCTAGAGATAGCCACATCGATTTGATAATTTCTGGAAGGATTTCGATTCTCAACAGGTCTGGGAGCTCGAGCTTCTATCCTCTCTTCATTCCTATCCACAACTGGGCCATTTTGGGCCGGATTCCCCCATTATTCATCATCATTCTTTTGATATCCTCCAAGGCTTGAGCCATTCTCGACTCTACAGAATTGGTCAATTCTGTTACAGAACTGACCATAGCGTCCATCGATCCTTTGAGAGCATCGACATCCTTGCGTAGTTCCGCCATGCGAGTAAAGTGATCACCCATTTCCCGTCCAAGTAATCACTCGCTCTGATACCAATGATACGTTCCAGCAACTATCGAGCTAAGAAAAGAGAAAGAAGAGAAACCTAAAGAGTAAAAATGAAAGAATTACTCTTGAACAAAATCTCTAAACTCAATTGTGACTTGAGTGTTAATGAAAGAGAAAGGAGAAGACCAGTTTATTGATTTCAACTTTATAAAGACTGACTATACAGCAGATCCAACTATATACTAATACAGTTTGGCGGGAAAGTTAGTTACAACTAACTTTTGGAAGTCACATGCTCTAACAACCTTCCAACTACCTCTAACAACTCTAACTACCCAACTTCTTATTCCTTGCTTGAATTACTGATCTAACAACTAACTACTGGTTTAGTAATTGAACTAATAGGATCGTAACAGGCAGGGACATTTTTTTCTTTTCTTTTAACTAATAATTTAAGAAAAGGAGAAAAAAAAAGATTTGGACACGTGTGCTTATATAAGGATTTGGATAGATAATGCGTAGGCGTTCATGCTTTTTTGTTAAACACACGCGTGCCATCTGGCATAAGTAGTTTGTTCTAGACACAATTTTGAAAGGTTGTATGTGTTATATGATATTTGTTCTCAAAAAGTGTGTAACAGACATTTGGTGTATAGTTCAGGTGGCTACTTATGTATTTTGCTTTTAAAAGTAAACTCATATCAAGAAGAAAATACAACAAAGGTAGATAAGAATCCTCTAAAGCTGTAAGGATTCCATATAATCCAGCATAAGCATTATTACATCGGGATTTCAGCGTCGCACCAACTTTTTAAACTATGAATGCATCTATACCGCAGAAGCAAGAAAATTCTCTTCCTTCCCTTCGTAGCATCTTCCATTCCTCTAAGTACAAGCAAATATTCTTCCTCTTCGTCCTCTGAATTTGCTACCACCGTGTCCTTTTATAGGTTTTCATATATGTCCTAGTGGTTTCAATCGGTTTATTACTGCTGTTCTGCTCTAATTTGTTTTGTCCTATGAAGAATTGCATTACCTGGCAGACTTTCAAAATGTTTTCATCAATATCAGCGCATAAAAAGATTTTAGTTTTCAAGTTAAAGGATTTTGAAACTGAACCAACAAAGCTTGAGATCCTGGGAAAAGAACATCAAGATAATTCTTTAATAGGTCTCTGGAGTGTCGATATGTATTGGAATGATGCACAGCAACATCAACATAATATATAGGCACAAGTCTCTAGTTTAACGAGTTTCAGAAACCTCAATAACAGTAAGACTGTCAACATTACCTTTGATAAAAACAAAGGAAACAGAATCAAGACACTGTATTTTTAAAGAGTTCTACTTTCTCTATAGCCTTTTCCACTGAGTTCATTCTATACCTTGCGGCATTGACATTATTTCCTAAATATAAGAGAGAATTTACAGCTGATCAAAGACGTACAAAATGAGAGGTAGAAGATGACTTATTCGAACCACGGATTCTCAGTTTGCTAGTTGCAGTTCAGAACATGCTATGATCAAGTTGCTAAAATAATCTGGTTAAAGTGATTCTTGCTTCATCAGTTTCCTTTTTCATCATATACCTAGATCCTTCCAACAGGTGACGGAGGTGGAGATGACACATATCTTTGAGTGGTTGAAGTCTTCATCACCTTCTGTCCTGGAGATCCAATTTGGAAGATGTCAGCTAGTTTGTGACTAGTCAGGGCCGAGACACAGATGGAGAATGCCTCTAACAAAGGAACCGATGAATCAAATTCAACAGAGTAAAGTCCATTCTTGAGTGGTGCCATGCTGAAGATAGGCTTGCTCCTCTGATCCCCTCCCTGTGAAGACCAAATGTTATTGAAGCCTCATCAAGAGAAGCATTAAACGAAGTGATAGTTTAATGAATAACACAAACAAGTACCTGAATAAAAAGGTTTAGAAAATCTTGGTTCCTGCAGCTCTTGTCCTGTTCAAGTACTTTTAGCTTGCAACCGACATCCCACCCTCCGCAATCACATACTCCGCCAGATCTCCATCGTTCAAGCAATGAGGAAGGAGCTCCATCATTTGGCAAGCTATGTGTACCGCCAGGAAGAATGACTACAACGTCACCACATGTCTTGCTTTCTCCTGCTTCCCAGGTCTCTCCAGGTAAATGCTGCATACCTTGTTTGTATTGATCAAGTGTTGTATCTGCACCAATTTGGTTTTGACTTGAGTTCATAACGACAATGGCGGCCAGCTCTCTTTTTTGAGAAGAATCAGGCACTTGCTTGTCCACTCGTCCAGAATCAATGCTATACAAGACAGATTCCCTTCGCACAGATATGTTTTTGTGGTCATTTATACTTGAGTTCAGAACTTTGGAACTAGAAATCTCCATCTGACCGATCACTTTATAACCAAAGCCAGCACTTTTCTCTTTTGGTCCCTGGCTCATCCAACCCCCACCCTTCCTTTTAATTTCATGGACTGCATAGAAAGCATAAACCAAGCTACTTCCTCCCTTCCCATACGTTGGTAACTTCTTTACAGCTGCAGCAAGAATGCCACCATCATCGTCAACCACAAGTTTAAAAAATGGAACTCCATCCTTAAGTGTAAGCTGCAGAAGAGCCTGAAGAGTTGAGGGCTGATGCTTTTTCATACGAACGTGCTTACTGTGGTTGGTGGGCAAAGTATTGCCATTTGAGTTTCCATTAGAAGGCGGACAAGTCTCAGCTGAATGCAATCCCTTAGGCCTCAGCAGTGGGTCTAGGAGTCTTCTCAAAGGGCTAGATCTCCCTCTGACACCAGCATTTGGCTTCTCTAGATTACTGATATCCACACTAGAAGAAGCTCCAACGGGGCCAGACTTTGGGATGCTATTTGTACTATTCGATGGTGAAACAGCCGAGGTCTCCTTAAAACTGAAACTTCTGCTCATTCGACTAAGACTGAAGCTAAATCTCTTATTAGGGGAGGGATGTCTTCCCTTCACCACTGGCTGCTCTGCAGTGTCCAAATCCTTTCTCTGTGAAGTCTCAGCTGGGACTCCCAATTCTGCATCACATTTATGGTGATTCAGATATTTGGCATCAAATGACGAGCGTGTAGTTATCCTCTCATTTTGACATGGGGATGAGCATAAATCTGACTTTATGCCTCGAGCATTAGGCAATTGGTGTTGCTTCACATGAGACTCTGTATTCGTTGCAGAGCTAGCGGGCAGAGGACACGAATGCGGAACAGCACACAGTTCACTAGAGTAGGACTCCAGAGAAGAACAGTCAGAAAATCTGGTCCTCATCACCTCGGCTGGTTGCTCATCAAAAGATGTTCGGGATTCTGAGAATTGAGAGTCCTCCATACTTGTTTCTGAACGATGTTTCGGAACCAATAGAACGATATTCTTGGGTTCAGCAGCGCAATTTTGGGTAGTAAGATTGACTTCATTGTCGAATTTGATCTCACTTTTACAATCCTGAACACTGTTTGTATGACCAGAAGGAATGTTGACATTCTTAATCTGTACCGAGGATAAATCTTCACTGCCCATGTATTTACCAATATTTAGCTCGGAATTGCGCCTGTGAGATGGTATCTCCTTCCTAAGACGTTGTTTCTGCTTCCCATGCTTTGTTGGGCACCGAGTAATTTGCAAATCCTGGGTCTGCATAAACTCTGATTGGGATCGCTGGACAGGTTCTGCAAACTTTTGTTCAGAAGACGAACCACCCGGTGATGGCATTTGCTTTCTCTGAGAAGACATGCCATAAGCAGTGGGAGGCCTTCCAGCAACAAATGGAGAACTAACTGATAATGTTTTACGATGACACTTTGCAGGCATACGTTCATTATACTTCCATTTCTCCAGACGCTCCCAATCAAGGACTCCAAAATTCAAAGCCTTCCCTTGAATATTCTTTCCCTTTTCTGCATGCTGCAGATAACCTGGCAAATTGGACATGTACTTGACAAGCTCGTCATCTTTGTTTTCCTTACTCCCAAGCGAATTGTTGGAACAGGTCAACTGTATAACATTTTGATCGACCGTCTTGCTTGAGTCATGATGCCTGTTAATGTATGGTTTATCAACTGTGTTTTTGACTTTATACTTGTCTCTGGACTTTAAACTTCGATTTGCTCGGGATGATTTGATCTCTTCTGCAGCTCCAGCACTGGAGCTTTCATGATGACGCGTAGTTTCTAGTCTGTGCCCCATTCTCAAAATAGGTTTCACCGGCTCATTAGTTGATTTCACTTCAAATGGCATAAAGTCTCATACTCCTGCCTTGTTATCTAAGTAATAGTCCTGAAACAATGTTGTAAAATAAAAATCACAACAGAGATATGTTACATGATCCACTGTTCATGTATCACTATGAAAGGATTTGAAGGATATGCCCAACCACAAGGACTTCTACAGAAAACAATTGCACAAAATATCTATTAAAACAAGAGCCCTAAACAAAATATCTATCATACTTCTTGAACTAGTATGTAATCATTCAGGCCTATCAGAGCAACATACTCCTAGTGGAGTTGGGTGTTTGACAGAGTAAACGCATTGTGCCAAGTATGCTGAGTAATGACTCTAAACTGAATATAGAATTAAAATTTTAGAAGACCAATATACTAAATGCTTTAAATCAGTGGTCGATATCTTTTTATAGTAGTATGCAATCAACGCTTTTGCTTATTTAGAATAGGTAATTAGCCAACTGTGTGAGCTATACCAGCAAGTCATAGTAAGCAGATCGGCAAAGAGTACAGGGGGCAGTAATATGATTAAACCATTCCATATTCACAAAGCATGAATTTGAGCTTAAAGCAAACTGGACAAGTAATGGATTGACAGAAATGAGAGAATTTCAGCAAGTGCAAAGTTCATATTACTGGCCCCTGTGCACGAAGCACCATGCGTTTACGCAGGATACGGAGAAGGGCCGCACCCCAATGGGGTGTAATGTAGGCAACCTACCCTAATGCAAACATCAGTGGCTGATTCCACGGCTTGAAGCTGTGACCTACAGAGACAACTTTACCGTTCCCCTCCGGCCTCTAAGAAGACGACACAAAAGATTTGTTACAAAAGCAGTTACACAGCTGAAGTTTCCAGGACAGATCTGTATGGATTATAATTTAGTGAGAAGAATCAGAATTGAAAACCAGAACTATGGGCTTTCCATAAACTTGTGTTGCAATAAAGACTTCCATAGTTCCATTCATATCCAAACTTATTAGACTAAAACCAGCAAAAAGCATTTGATTGGAAACCCAATAAGACATATTTTCTTCACATGAAAAGGCATGACTGTAGATAACCTGACTAAAGTGAAAATCAAATCCTAATTGGACAAAAAGCATCAAAATATCATCTTTTTCTGACTCCTCAATCACAAGATTCTGTACACAAAGCCACATATTACAAACACCTTAATGATGAACAGATTGGACATCTCTTACTCAACTGGACACAAAGTGTTATGAATCTAATTCTTTGAGAGCCAATAATCAGAAGTATTAATATAGTTGAATGAAATTAAAACCAGACTCACAGATCCAGCTAAACGGAGCTCATTCCAAGAATTAAACATAGTCAAAATAGCTAAAAAGAACACCTAATACCTTCACTCACATTACTCATAACATTACTGTGCAAAGATTTATTACAAAAGAAGGGGCTATTCTATCTCATTCCATAGAAAAAAAAATATCAAGAAAATGCAGACCCATAACACAAAATTAATAAAATTTCATTTCAAGATTTAGAGTGGTAAAATAGAAAGAAAAATAATTTCAAGATAAATGCAGACCCATAACACAATACTCATTGAACCCCATTTCAAGATTTTCAGTGGTAAAACAAGAGAATCAGATGTATGGTGGTAAAAAAAAAGGAAGAAAATAAATTACAACAAAAATGCAGACCCAGAACACAATAATCATTGAAACCCCATTTCAAGATTTAGAGTAAAAAAAAAAACAAAAAGGGAACTTGCAGAAATGAATGTACTTACATTAAAAGCAAAGAAAGGTATAGCTGAGAGTTCCAAAAGCCAAAAGAAAATCTTCTTGGAATAGAGCATGTAACGTTTTCTTGAAAACCGGAGGAGTAAAAAGAGAAATACTCCAAAAGCTGATAAGTATAGAGAAAATCCCCGCGAAAATCTGCACTACATTACTGATAATAATGATATAGAGAGAGAGAGAGAGAAAGAGGAGAGAGATGGGGGCGTTTCGTTTTCAATCGGACGGTGAAAAGTGGAAGTGGGCCAAGAGATAAATGGTCGCGTCAAGTAGGAGGAGTGGCCGTGTGGGTCCTATAATTGTTGGGGCCCATTTATTTGACATGATTTCAATGTCTCGAATCCCAAGGCCCAGGGATTCCTGATCTCTCTCTCTCTCTCTCTCATTTTCTACTATTGGATGACCCCATTGAGGTTTCAGAACGTGAATTCTTTTTAGAACTATTCACTCTTATTTTTGTCTTGTTTCTTTTTTTCTTTTTAAGAAATATATTCCTACTAAAGAATATTTCGGAAAAAGAAAAATACTAACTAATTATAGGAATTTCCTTTTTCATTATAAAGGAGTATAAATACCCAAATTGATAATAAGGAGTACAATAGTTGTATTTTTCTTTTAAAAATAAGAGTATTCGGCGTTTATTTCAAATTAATACTATATACTATGTTGTTGTGATTAAGAAACAAATACGTAAGACTGCACATTAATTAGCCATAATTTGATGATAAAATAATACTCCCTCCGGTCTGATCTTTTGGCCTTTTCTTGTGGTCCAAAATAAGTGATTTTTCCAGATTTCAAAAATAAATTAATTATTTTTTTCTTGCATTGCCCTTGAAGTAAATAATATTGGAGTATATGTTAGGAGTGTGTATGTGAAGAGATAGTAAATGTTAATAAGATCAATTTCATTACTAAGTAATATTAAAAGGTAAATTTTTTAATATTTATAAAAATAATCAAAAATTCACTTATTTTAGACCGGAGAAAGTAGAAAAAAGACACGTATCATGTTATTATGAGTTTGGTATAAACAACCAGTGTCAATAAGTTTGTAGCCTACTGCTTTATCTTAAATTTTTTTTTGCTTTTTCAGTTTTCAATTGTTAATTTGACCAATTTTCAAGCAGATTTGATCAAAGTTTTATTACACTCTACATATCATAGAATGTCAGTGGAAGAGATATCAAGGTATACTAAAACAACTACTCCTTTGTTATAAGTTGATGATTAACAGGACAAAGTTGGTAAAGAATAAACTAACTTACAAGTTATATCTTCCTTAACGTTCACAAAACAAGGCACCAAATATTCATAATTAATGACTTGGTGCAAAAACAAGAAATAGTCAATTAAGGGAAAAGGAAGAAAAAACAAATGAAATCCTGCAATATATATGATTTTTTTCTTATATTGTTGTTTACGCTGAAATCGGATAACAATTGAATTTATATGCGGTTTTAAGGATACGTGATATAACTTGATACAAATTGGAAAAATAAATTAATATTGAAATTAAAGATAAGAAAAACAAATGCAAACCACACAAAATTGGACAGCCTTAGCCTTGAAGGTTGGTCACTCTCAAGTCAAGAAATGTCTCAATCGATGTCGGAATGAAATGATAAGATAATAAGAGCTAAAAATAACAGTGTATTGCTTCTTTGATGCGTGTTACAATGTTCTTTACAAATAATTAGACCTCCCTTTATATAGTAGGGAAGCCCTACTCTTGATACAATTCTATAAAAGGTAAAAAATCTTATGATTTGCTAATTAATCGGCCTCTCCTTAATACGTGTCGAGATTTCTACCATGATCTCTAAATGATCGCGGGATATTTCGGCCTTCCATTATTTGGCTCGACAAAGTTTCCTCGATCTTCTTCGGTCCCGGAGTCACGAGCTCAATGATTTAACTTCGCGCCTTGATTCGACATAATACGGGGTCGAGCTTCGACCCGTCACGTTTCGGTTTTGACTGGTCATACAATAGACGAACCCGGTTTTGACTGTATACATATAGTCCCCACATTTTTTTGAGAGAAGACGAAGGGGAACGATATGAACTTCTGAACCTTGCTTCGATAAATCATGACGTAAGCAACAAAAGGTCACTGAAACCTCCCATCGGTCCAATCTTCAAGTATGCCCGTGAGTCGAACTTGATGAATTTCATAGTGTTCTTTGATATTCTCTGTGTTATGAATTAATTGTTATTCTGGAAGTGATACATTGAGGAGATATCATGATGTAGAATGTTATTGATTACTCGTTCAGTTAAGGATTATTTGTAAAATTATACCTCTGAGTGAGATTGGTTATAGCCGAGTCCCTTGCCGGGACGGTAGAATCCTTGTTGAATAATTCTGTGCATTTGAGGTTTCTATTTGTTGAACTTTCCTGTCTAATTGTTGATTTTATACATGTTACGCACGATGGGACATTCCGTGCCGAGTGATTGTCAGGTTATGCATGAGGGGACATTCCGTGCCGAGTGATTATTTATTTATGCACGAGGGGACATTCCTTGCCGAGTGATTGCGAGGTTATGCACGAGGGGACATTCTGTGCCGAGTGATTATTTATTTACGCACGAGGGGACATTATGTGCCTAGTGATTGTGAGGTTATGCACGAGGGGACATTATGTGCCGAGTGATTATTTATTTATGCACGAGGGGACATTCCGTGCTGAGCGATTGTGAGGTTATGCACGAGGGGACATGTCGTGCCGTTTCTGTTTATTTACTTGTTCAGAGCTGTTAATTCCTGCTGCTATTTATGCATTCCAATTGTTATCTTGTTCTGTTGTTTCAGCTAGTTATTGCCCTTTTTCCCCAGCATGTTCTCCCCCGTTGTTGTATTTACTTGATTATTTCCTGTATACTATTTAATTGCACAGGTGTTATGTGTGGTTGTGTCCTGGCCTCGTCACTACTTCGCCGAGGTTAGGCTCGACACTTACTCAGTACATGGGGTCGCTTGTAATGATGCTACACCTGCACTTCTTTATGTTGTGCATATTACGGAACCGAACCCAGTGAACATTGAGTGAGGGAGTATCCTTCAGTCCACGGCGACACCGAGGTAGTCCTGCAGGCGTCCGCAGGTCTTGGCGTCACCACTATTTCTTTCCTTCTGTCTTATTTTGTATTTCTAGACAGCTACACTTGTTTATTTCAGACTCATGTTTTTAGTAAATCTTAGACTGTCCGTAAAATTTTGACACCAGTTCTGGGGGTATGTTTAAGGAAATTTCGTAAGATTTATTATTTAAGTTGTTGAATTTCTTATCTTCCGCATTATTATTTCTATTTGTTCTTGTATTTCACTTTTTAAATGCTAAATAACAAAGGAATAAATTAGAATATCCATTAACGTCGACTTGTCTAGCGGGTTCAACGTTAGACGCCATCACGGCCTGAAGGTGGGATTTCGGGTCGTGACAGTAGGTTTCCACCTTTTTATCGCTGGCCTCGATCTTCTTCTCCCCTGATTCTATATGTTCCATAAATTCCTTGAGCTTCGTTATAATCTCGAGGTTATCCCCCGATTCGTTTTCGTTTGACCTTTCTGTGACCGGTTGATCCATGTGGGTGACTTCCGAGGAAGGATCGGGCTCAACCTTGTTTGGTGCATGGTTTTTGTTTTGTAACTGGGATATTGCCACCTGTTGTGCCTGCAACGTGTCGAAGATCACTCGTAGACTAATCCCGCCCCCCTCAATATTTTGTGTATTTTGAGTTGCCGATCGGGATCCACCACGAATGTAATTTTCGGGCTTAGTGGGAAAGTTTGCATCGATAGCCACATGTAAATTAGCATCAATCGGATCTACGATCGGAATTTCAGCGAGATCAGTAGATGGTATCTCGTTACCGGGTGCTATTTTATTATTTTCATCTTGGTCACATGACTCGTTGTTAACATGCAGAGGTGCTAAATAAGGATTTGAAATTTTGTATTTTAGCCTGGAATCAAAGATACTTCAAAGAGCAAGTGTAAAGCAGTGTGTGTTATAGAAATTTGTATCAAATAATCATTATTATCCTCAGCCCCACGATGGATGCCAAATTGTTTACCTTAAAATCGGGTAACAATTGAATTTATAAGCGATTTAAGAATACGTGATATAACTTGATACAAATTGGAAGAACATATTAATAATGATAAGAAAATAATTGCAAATCGTACAAAATTGGACAGCCTTGGCCGTGAAGGTTGGTCACTCTCAAAGTCAAAAAATGCCTCAATCGATGTCGAAATAAAATGACAAAATAATAAAAGCTAGAAATAACAGTGTATTACTTCTTTGATGTGTGTTACAATGTTCTTTACAAATGATCAGACATCCCTTTATATAGTAGGGGAGCCCTACTCTTGATACAACTCTATAAAAGGTAAAAAATCTCATGATTTTCTAATTAATCGGCCTCTCCTTGATACATGCCGAAATTTTCGCCGTGATCTCCCACTGATCGCGGATATTTCAGGTTTCCGTTATTTGACTCGACAAAGTTTCTTCGATCTTGTTCAGTTCCGGAGTCACGAGCTCAATGATTTAACTTCGCGTCTTAATTCGATTTAATCCGGGATCGAGTTTCAACCCGCCACGTTTTAATTTCAACTTATCATATGATAGACGAACCAGATTTCGACCGTATACGATTCTCATAACTTTTTTTTTCCCTACCCTTGCAGAAAGGGTACCTTATTTGTCAACAAGTCCATAGAAGTAGTTTGAAAGGAAGCTACATGGACAGTATGTGAATAAAGAAGGGGCTTACATTGTTTTATTCATTTGTCCATTTCCTTTGTAAACATAGAAAAAGAATGACGTTTATAGTCATACTGAAGGTGAAGGTGGCTCTTTTGGACTTTTTGGCATTAAGAGGTTGAAAAATGTCCCAAATGCAATTCTTTTTATGTGTTAGAATTAGTCTTAGATTAGCCATTTGCACGTTCTTTCATGTTAAATATCCAAATGTGGGGCTCCTTTCTCATCGTCATTATTTGTACGGAAGGGGAGCTGAGAGCAACAGCAAAATTATTTTTTATAATTTATAGGTTACGGATGTGAGCCATGCAAAATGCTATTAGTATTTATATTATAGTAGATTGTTTACATTATACCTTTTGAGGTGCAATTATTTCTTGGACGCTGTGTGAACACAGAATACCTTAAGCACCCGCCCATCATTATTGTTATAAAATAAATGGCAATTGGTACCATTTCTTTAGAAAATAGTGATTATAGATTTATACAACAGAAGAGAGAATGTTTAATTGGATAGTATAAACTAACTTGGATTAAACTCGTAAAATAAGAACGTATAGAAATGACAAACTGAATTGGTGAATAGGTGTAGGTATTACTTATGTTAAGTTTAATCCTCCAAGTTTTACTCTCTCTGGTCGTTCTATCTATCTCTTTAGCCGAACAAACTCAAATAAACTTGTTCTAAAAATATTTGTCATTTTAAAAATCAAGAGGACATTAAGTTTTTTTTCCTTTCCAATTTTATCCGTATTAAAGAAGGGGAATAAGTCGGAAAGATACTCTGCACATGATATTCAAGAATGTTGAGATATTTCAAACGTCTCGGAAAGATACTCTGCACAATAATAAAGATAAGAATTTGGACAATCCTAAAACTATGTCGGGAAAAAAAATAGTGGCGTTGGGTTGGAGGGATGTCATATTCAAAATATATTGTTATTTGGTTTCGATTAGGACTTTGAATCGTTATCAGTATTAACATTCATGAAAATGACCACTAAGAATTATGGTGAGATGAATACGATTCACTTTTGATTAGATTTTGGCGATAGAGTTTTGAAAATGATTTTTTTTTCCGCGTAAAGTGTTTTTCCTTTTAATGAATCTTACATTTTACGAATTTAAATTAATCACATACCCAACACGAATACCGAATAATTTTTTTTTTACCTAGCTATATTATAAAAAATTAAAAAAAGTTCATGAAATGAAGTGAATGCACCAAAGTCTGAATTCACTGATCAAAAGTCGCTTTCTCAGTTATTCGAACCCCTCTTCGTTAATAATTGGAGTACTATATTTCTCGATTCTATGACCTAAATTTGCGCGGGTAAAGACTTAGAAATAATTATTTACCTCTTAGTTTTTTTAAGGGATCTTTACACAAATAGCGAATCATATTTATTGTTTACTTTTTCTAGTTATATGTATAAATTATATATTAAAAATACATAGTTATACATATAAAATATAAAAATTTGCATATATTATTTCCACTAGCCATTTTTTGTTTAAGCAATTGAATAGACATTCATTTGAATTAATTCCTTTTTTTTAATCTTCGTGCAATTCGAAGCACTTCTTTACATCTGTGGGTTTGTGTGATTATGTTATTCTGCTTTTAAAATTATGATGGTGTTTACAAAAAATTCAAAAAATACATGATACATATTTTAAGTACACTTTTATTGCTAAGTTATTACTTTTTCCGATCCATTTTAATTGATTTTATCTATTTTCACACATATTAAGAAATATATCTTTTAATATTAATTAATAATGAAACTGACCGTACTAATAGAGACGGAACCAGGATTTGAAGTTTATGGGTTCAGAGTTCTAATTCTATTAAGTTATTGGATTCTAAATTAATAATTTGTACATATTTAATGAATTTTTAAGACAAATACACGGATTGGACCAAAGCGACTAGGTTCAGCCGAATCCGTACTCAATAGACTAGCTCTGCCACTACATATTAACCTTAATTTGTTCATTGAAAACACAATAAATACTCTTAGCCTCTTTACTCCAAGGACAACTTTAGAAAAAAGAAGTTAATTCTTTCTTGATATTTAAAAAAAATAAATATTATGGACCATAAGAAAAACACCAAAAAATCAATTAAAGTGGATTGGAAGGAGTATAGTTTATTAGGAGCAATACATATCCTAGTTACTTTAGTTTTTTTATTAAGCCATAATAAAGTAGCATGGTTTGGTATAAATATTGAGTACGGGTAAGTTTTTACCGAAGCGATATTCTCTATTCAAAAGTTTTAACTCACTCAAGTTCGTTAACACATTAGAAGTCAAATTGAGGTAAGCTACCATCACGGGTTGTGGTAACGCGGGAAACATTTTTTTATCATTAGCTAGAGGTCTTAAGTTCGAGCCTAAGTAATAGACTTTCCTTTATTAGGAAACATTGTACCCCAACATAAGACATTTCAGCACATATTTGAGTTAGTCGAGTCCCAAAACAAATACCTAACATCGAAACAAGAACAAAAAAAATGCGGATATGATCGAATGGTAAAATTTCTCTTTGCCAAGGAGAAGATGTGGGTTTGATTCTCGCTATCCGCCCAAGATCCAAGATAGAACAATTTTATTACTATTTATTTGTTATTTAATTTCATAAATAGCATTAATGGACACCCCAGTCATAATGCCACCCACATCTTTTTTTTCTTTTGAACAAGCCTTCTAAATTCAAATTGTTTTGCCCCTAAAGACTTTTAATGTTCAGGTTGCTAAATTATTTATATAATTATTTTCAAGATATATATATATATATAATTAATGAAAAAATAAACTTAACATAGGTTATATAGGAAAATAAAATAAAATAAGTAGGCGAGGCCCTAGCCCCTAGGGGATAAAGAGACGAAAGCAGTTTATTTGATTGAAGAAATAAATTCGTTCTCCCAAAATTACAGAAAAACTACTGACTTTTCTAAATGATTATAATTAATTTGCGGTTATTATATTTTTCTTTTCCGCTTTTCATACGTACAACTCTAAACTTTTCTCTGATTCCAATATGAAATGTTTGCATTTTCACTTGGTTTCTGGAGAAGTTTTAAGAAAACAATTTTGATAAACGACTGCTTTTGGATTAGTTTTTGAATAAAAAATGTGATTTGAGATCGAAATTAGTCTTAGTTTGCTGAAGATCTACTTTTGGAATAATTTTTTATTCCGAATACATTTTGCTTTGATTCTCGAGAAATATATATATTAGATCTAAATATTCTAAGTTCTTTAATCTATCTATTTTGATTAGTTTAATGGTATCCAAATTTTCTTATTCTTCAAAAAATTTATTCTTTGATTTTCCAAATATATTTCACCTTCTATATATTGTAATTCCCACTCTAAAACAAATATATTTTTGTACTAATACATATATTCTCTGTTAAAAACAAAA
Organism: Nicotiana paniculata; assembly: GCA_005239505.1. Taxonomy (NCBI): domain Eukaryota; kingdom Viridiplantae; phylum Streptophyta; class Magnoliopsida; order Solanales; family Solanaceae; genus Nicotiana; species Nicotiana paniculata. The sequence continues at coordinate 32,482 of ML311740.1, read as the reverse complement.
ACACCCTTCTGAGTTGAAAATTTCTTCGAAAACTTTTTCTTATTCACACGGGGATATATATAATTTCCATGGAGAGTAGATATTATTTAATTTGTGGCAATCTTTGACCAAGTAAATGGAGGTTTTGCAGGAATATTCTTTAATCCATGCTACACATGCAGAAAATATTAGACAAAAATATATTACTTGATCCTTATTTTGTGGACAACTTTTACTTGGTCATTTGCTACAATGTTATCCTGTTCCCCTTTGACGTGCCAAGTTTCCAATTAACAGTATTCTATCTTTTCTTTGTAACAACTTTTTCTTTTAATTGGTAGACGAATAATGGAATTTTATCATAAATATTATTAGTTCAGAAGAACTCGCTATCACAATGCTGTCAATAAATTAAAAACCCCTCTATATGTGGGACGATCGAAATTCGGACTGATATCTACGTTTCAAATGTGAAAATAATGCCCTTTATGTGAGTAGAGAGACATGGAATAATTAATTATTATATATACATAATGAAAAGAACACTATATGAATATATTTTTCTAGCGAAAGGTCGGTAAAAAATGCATGGGGCGTCCTATTTGGTCGCACCCTTTTAACTTATACCCGTTTTTGTTTTTCCGTTTGCATTCCTATCATTTTTTTTTATTAAAAGTGTTTTAAAAATACGATTTTGCCCTTCAGGACTATTGGCAAAATTGTAGGCTGCAGGACAAATGTTTTGTTCGGGCGATTTCCATTTAATGAGAATGGTGTCTCTACTTATAGATGATCTATTTTAATTTGTGGCCAATAGTTTGTATTCCAAAGCGTTGCTTACTATGTTTTTTTAGAAGAAGGGGCTTACTTCTATTGTTGAATATCGTCTCATTTCTATGTAGCCAGATGTGCCAGAGGATAAAGGGAAGGACTTCAGGCCAGCCGAGATATTTGTTGAATCTAGTTCTCGAGCTGCTTTGAGCTTTTAGCTAGCTGTGCATAGTGTACTGATCTGGCGAGTCTAATGGAAGAGGCTTGAAACCAATTTGATCCCACATAGGTTTTGAGTGCTTGCACCAGAAGAACATATGAATTATGTTTGCAGAGCTACAAATATTGCATGTCGGGGAGTTACTAATATTTCTGTTAAAAAGTATATGCGATATGAGGAGTCTATTATGGCTAGTTGTCCATAGGGAGTATTTTATTTTGTTGAGAGTTTTGATTTTCCATAGCCATTTGTAGTCTCTTATGTCTTCCTCCTCTCCCCCCTATTAGTGAGCAGTTCATAAGCTGATTTGATTGTAAAGATCTCATTGAGACTTTTGTCCCATTTGTATTTGTCTTCAATAGGTTGGAATTGCTTGATGTAAGTGCTTGTGACCTTGTTCTTAACATCGGTTGGTAGCTGGAAGGATATGCTATTAAGGCTATATGAATTATTCTTAATATATCCGCTAGTGATTGATCTTGTCCATGGCTCATTAAGGGAAATTTGAGACCTTAATGTCTCCTTGTTGCCTAGCCAAGCATCCTCCTAGGTTTTTATGGATTTCCCGTTCCCAACTTCCCAGTGAATACCCCGTTTACAAATATTAGCGCCCCTGATAATGTTTTTCTAGATATGGGAGCTATTTTTATCTTGGAGGTTCCAACTTTGTTGGGAGTTCCTGTTGTTATATCTGTTGTGGAGCACCCTGCTCCAAAGAGATTTATGGTCTTTTTTAAATCTCCAAGCTAAGTTGGCGCTAAAGGACTGATTTTTCTATTTTGATTTATATAATCCCAGTCCTCCGTCCTGCTTTTTCTTTGTGGCAGTATCCCAACTTATCAGATGACATTTTCTTTTTTCGGAGGTGGTTCCCCACAGGAAGTTTCTTTGGATGCAATCAATGTTCTTAATAGTAGCTTGTGGAAGGTCGTACATTTGCATGACATGGTTAGGAATTGCAGCCAGAGTTGACTTGATGAGGGTGGTCCTACCGGCTATATTTAGGAGTTTTATTTTCTACCTTTTTAGTCTATTGTTTAGACGGTCGATTATATATTGAAAACATTTCTTCGAGGGGTTTGAGAAACCTATGGGAAACCCTAGGTACTTACCAAATTCCCTAGTGTGTCGTATTGATAGACAGTTACTAAAGTCATTTCTCATAGCCATTGGGGTATTATCAGAAAATATTAACCTTGATTTGTTGAAATTGATAGATTGGCATGAGTGAGTACAAAATTTGTTGAGGGTATCTATAATGGAGTTGCAGCTTTTTTGATTGGCATTTGCTAGCAGAATTAGATCGTCTGCAAGAAAATAGATGGGATAGAGGGGGCCTTTTTGGAGAGATTTTGACTGAGTCCCACCTGTAGCAGTCAATTTCGTGGTGAATTAGCCTCGAGAGCCTTTCCATGCATAATATGAAGATGTAGAGGGATAGGGGGTCTCCTTGACGGATACCTCTAGAAGGTTTAAAGAATTATGTGTTGGATCCATTGATAATGATGGAGGGGGAGGTGGTGGAGATACAAGACCTGATTAGGTCAATTAGGTCCTTAGGGAATTTTAGGGAGGTTAGGGAGAATTTTATAAAGTACCATTTTAATTTGTCGAATGCCTTTTCTAGGTCTATTTTGATAAGCATTCTCCCTTTTTTCCCTTTTACATTTTTAAATTGGTTTAGAGCTTCGTGGACAATGATAGCATTGTCTGAGGATCTTCCACCCTTCATGAAGCTATTTTGAGTAGGGTGGATTAATTTGGCCAGGAGGGGGGTTTGATCCCGTTGACGATGATTTTTGTAACTACCTTATAGGCAGTGTTACACAAGCTAATTGGCCTATATTTCTTAATGTTGATACCCAGTTTTTCCCAAAGTTTTTTTAAAATTGCATATATACCTTCAAAAATCATGCATTAATAGCAATTGGTATTTTTCCATAATTTTCCTACATTTTTATTAATTTGCCCAATATTTTATTTCCAATAAATAATTATAAAATTGCATCACAGATGATTTCAAAAATATTTCTTGATTTAATTTATTGTTTATGGTCCTACTGAGGCCAAATTATTCCATAAATAGCCAATTTGGCACATTTTGGCTATAATTGCAATAAGTTTTCAATTGTAGTTCAAGCATATAATTTTGTACTTTTTTTACCAGAAATTAGTCATTTGTATTTCTAAATACTAAATAATAATTTTAAACTATTTTCTATGCATGAAATTCATTTTTATAGTTATTAGCTATTTTATAAATTATTTTAATTAATTTAAATTGGGTACTTAACAAATAGCCTATTCTATTTCAATTTTAGCCTAATTAGACCAGCCCAAACACCTAACTATACCTGACCCAACAAACCCCAAGCCCAATTCCTAAATCTACCCAGCCCAATGCTGATTTAATCTTGGCCGTTGATCAATTTTGATTAACGACCCGAATTTAACCTTTCCTAATTTAACGTAACCTATACCCCCCAAACCCCTCTCATTCTCTCATCCTCACCCGTCGTCACTCCCTCACTCTCTCTCAAACTCCCTCTGCCTAACAATGGCTTCCACCCGCCGTTGCTGGCTCGCCGTTGATTATGGTGGTTTACCACCGCTCCTAGCCCTAGTGGCTCCCCTCCCATGACCGGATTCTTGATACCCTGAGGGCCTCAAGGGACCAGTGGTTGTTCATTCCTCCCCTGGGACTGTGCTCACCATTCTCAGGCCGCCATGGCTTAACTGAGTAATATCTTTCTATTTTCCGGCTAAACCTATGGGTTTCTCAGCCGGTTTATGTATTTTTTGGGTTATCTTCTAGAAAACACTAACCTCTTCTATTGTACCTCTTAGATCTATAATAGATCTGGGGTTTTTCTAAGCTATTTTAATTTGTTTTATGAAAACCTTTCAATTTCTCAAAGCGTCGCTTTATTTTCCCATTCTAGAACTCTTCTTTAAAACATGTTTCTGGTCTCTTTTTAATGTTTTAATTTGATTCTCTTATGTTTAAGCGACTCCTTTGTTAAAATTGCTTTTTAATCATAATTTATTATGTTACAATCTTAGTTTTAACACTATGTTATAATTTTGAGTTTGTCTTTCTGATTTATTCGTATGTCTGTTTCTCATGAATATATTCTGAATCTCTGTGATTTCTACCCCGTTATGCTCATTAGGGTTTCTGATTTTGCTTCTCCCGCCTATATTATATTTATTTTGTTTATTGACAGAAATTTGTGGTCATTTCCCCTAATCAGTACTATTTTCTAGTTGAATCCTTGATTTTCTGTGATTTCTACCCTATTGTGCTTATTAGGGTTCCTGATTTTGTTTCTCCCTGCCTATATTATGTTTAGTTCGTTCAGTCACAGAAATTTGTAGTAATTTCCCTTAATTAGTACTTTTGATTCTTTGAATCCCTAATTTCCTGTGTTAATATCCTTTCTGATTTCCAACCCTTAAATTATTTTTCTTGCCTTATTATCTGGTTAATTATACCGTTAATTGATTCTTATGTTATTTCCTTAATTAGAACCTTATGAACCTAGCCCTAATTGCTCACTTTGTACTTACAATGTTTGAACTCTTTCCTTAATTTTTGTACTCCAACTACGTGAATTCTCTCCTTATTTGTTTAGACCTTTCGCCAAGTGACAAAGATACCTGCTGTTGGGCATGCACGACTAGGGGAACCTGATCGACGGAGCCAAGAAGATCATGCCTGGGGAAGGTCTTTCTGGGACCAAGTAGATTAGATTTACCTGCTTTTTCAAGTGTAATAAGGCCTAGTGCCGTTAGTGATTTATCTTATTCAATGTCGTTTGAGATTTATCTAATTTTACATTAATAAAATGAGGCAATTATTGGCATCTAAGTTGTCCAAATCAATCTGTTTCTAGGCCTACCTCGGGCACAACGAGGCTCCCCAAATTAGGACACGCTTTTATATTCCTGCAATGTGTGTTTAAATACTGCAATATTTTCTAATGATCCTCACTGACTTGGCTACCTTTTTTTTTGCTTTTGTTTTCTTTCTTTTATTCCCCTCCCCAAAGGTTGGTTCGTGTATTCTGGCATCATCATCATATCACACAAGATACACGGCCCGGCGAGTCCCGGGGTAGCAAGGCTGGACAAAATTATTTACTTCATTTTTGCTAATGATTTCCTTTTCGCATTTTTTGTTTTCCAATAAATTCCCGATGTTCCAAAATATTTGTTTAAATTATCAAAATCGCTTTTACATTTCAACGAATCAGTATTCATTTATTATCGTTTTCCTCTCATTACTTTTATCTATACAACATTACTATTTCCTGTCTTGATGAACCGATGACTGTGACATACAATGAGACAACACAACAAAAGGACATCAATTCAGAAGAAAAGGATGTCATACCCGATGAAATTGTCAGAGAAGTTGAGGATTTCGAGAACATACCTAAGTCCAACCTGGACGAAACTGAGGTAGTCAACCTGGGACATTCAAAGACTGTCAAAGAAACTCGTATCAGCATCCATTTGTCGCCATCAGAGAAAGAGGAATACACCCAATTCTTGAAAGAGTATGAAGACATCTTTGCATGGTTGTACGACGACATGACTGGTCTAAGTACATCCATTGTGGCTCACAAGATGCCAACCAATCCAATGTACCGCCGGTAAAACAGAAGCTCAGAAAGTTCAAGCCTGATATAAGTCTGAAAATCAAAGAGGAAGTTACCAAGAAAATCAATGCCAAGGTCCTCAGGGTAGTTGAATATCCAAAATGGTTAGCCAATATCGTGCTAGTGCCCAAGAAAGACGGGAAAATGATGAATGCAATATGTCACAGACAACTTTATCAGAGCAGAATGACCAAAGCCTTCAACAAAAGAGTCAAGACAAGACATCTCACACCGGGGCAACTGGTGTTAAAGAAGATCTTTCCACATCAAGATGAGTCCAAAGGTAAATTCTCTCCCAACTGGCAAGGTCCGTATATGGTTCATCGAGTACTGACGGGAGGAGCTCTCATACTTGCATAAATGGACAGAGAAGTCTGGCCAAAACCAATCAATTCCGATGCAGTCAAGCGTTACTATGTGTAACTCTTTATGCTTTCTCAAATGATGTAAACTGAACTACGCCCGACCTGATTCCCGTTTAAGAGGGGATACGTAGGCAGACCTATGGNGGCTGAACTTGCTTCGGAATTTTGAGGAAGACCCTCAAAATTCCGAAGCAAGTTCAGCCGACCGCAGCATGCGCATCAGTCAGAAACGTCAACACATATAACTGGGGCAGAATTTTGAGGAGGATCCTCAAAATTTCGTAGCATGAGAGGTTGAAATGTCTTGAACCGTGTCACGGTCATCGGTTCATCTAAATTTCTTAAAATATATTTTATACTATGTCTTTGCAAAATCATGCATGCTTGCTTTCAAAATAGCTATGTTTAGCAAACGCTACCCCGATAACTTGAACAGGATCATCAGACCAAGCAAAACGAGTCAAGCACAACCAACAGGGATACAAATCAACCTTCCCCATCTACAAAACTCACAATTTTTTTTGGATGCAGGAACAAAGAATAAACACGCTTCGAAGTCACAAATCTCAACACAGTTGCAAATGCCAAAATTTGCTATCAGCGCAAAGAACGAACGTGTTCAAAGTCACAATTCTTGAAACCATCACACTTGCCGACATTTGCTATTAGCAAAAAGGATAACATGCCGCATAGTCACAATTCTCACAACAATCGTAATATCGAAATCTGCCACCAGCTAAGAAACTCTGCTACCCTTTGCTATTTATTCTTCTGCATAAGGCTAAGCTCTGCCTTCATCTTGCATGAGACTACGCTCTGTCCCGCATTTTGCATGAGGTTAAGCTCTACCTCCATCCTGCATAAGGCTAATCTCTGCCTTCCCCTGCATGAGGCTAAGCTCTGCCTCCATCTGCATAAGGCTAATCTCTGCCTTCCATCTACATAAGGCTAATCTCTGCTTTCCCTTTCGTAAGGCTAATCGCTGCCTTCCCCTGCATGAGGCTAAGCTTTGCCTTCATCAGCATAAGGCTAATCGCTGCCTTCCCCCCGCATGAGACTAAGCTCTGTCTCCATCTTGCATAAGGTTAAGCTCTACCTCCATTTTACATAAGGCTAATCTCTGCCTTCACCTGCATAAGGCTAATCTCTGCCTTCATTTGTATGAGACTAAGCTCTGTCTCCATACTTGCATGAGGCTAAGATATGCCTCAAATTTACTCTTCACCGAACTTAGCACTGTCTCTCAAGCATTATTTACTTCGCTTCTCTTTCGGGCTAAGCTCTACCCTCCAATTCGCAAGACTAAGATCTGTCTTGTCAGCATTACATTGTTGCATCTCATGGGCTGGAATATCGCCAACTTATTCAAAGGTGTCATAGTTCGGAGGCACCATATTCATGGTTGGAGAACATCATTTCATTGCCTGCGAATCTCCCATCAAACAATTCATGGCCCAGAACACCATGGTCTAAGGACGTCATCCCAACCGTCCGAAGACAGCTTTATCATGTTTAAATTTATGCACAATATATGCTTGTAGTATTCTTATTTGCAGGTAACCCGGCAAGCAACGACTATCACAGCAGGAGCGATCCCGCTCCAGTTCCCTCAACCATATCAAACCTGATCACCCCATAAACCGTTCATCCGCCCATCCCTAGATGTTGCATTTGTTCTTGTGACGATTTCACCGGTATATCTCGCCGATGAATCTGGAACTACATACGGCCTTATTCCTATAAAACCAGAGATATGTAGGCATCTCAGAAGCCAGGGTACGACCTAAATCTCTCAAACCGTTTCGCTCGATCAAAATTGGCCATCATATCTTTACCCGACAACTCTTTCATACTTTTCGGATAAAGAGGGGCAACTGTTGATACCCAATTTTTCCCAATTGTTTTTAAAATTACATATATACCTTCAAAATCATGCATTAATAGCAATTGGTATTTTTCCATAATTTTTCTACATTTTTATTAATTTGCCCAGTATTTTATTTCCAATAAATAATTATAAAATTGTATCACAGATGATTTCAAAAGAATTTCTTGATTTAATTTATTGTTTATGGTCCTACTGAGGCCAAATTATTTTATAAATAGCCAATTTGGCACCTTTTGGCTATAATTGCAATATCTTTGCAATTACAGCCCAAACATATAATTTTGTACTATTTTTTACCAAAATTAGTTATTTATATTTTTAAATACTAAATAATCATTTAAAACTATTTTATATGCATGAAATTCATTTTTTATAATTATTAGCTATTTTACAAATTATTTTAATTAATTTAAATTGGGTATTTAACAAATAGCCTATTCTATTTCAATTTTAGCCTAATTAGACCAGCCCAAACACCTAACTATACCTGACCCAATAGAACCAAGCCCAATTCCTAAATCTACCTGGCCCAATACTGATTTAATCTTGACCGTTGATCAATTTTAATCAACGACCCGGATTTAACCTTTCCTAATTTAACCTAACCTATACCCCCCAAACCCCTCTCATTTTCTCATCCTCACCCGCTGTCACTCCCTCACACTCTCTCTCAAATTCCCTCTGCCTAACCATGGCTTCCACCCGCTGTTGATTATGGTGGTTCACCACCGCTCCTAGCCCTAGTGGCTCCCCTCCCATGACCCGGATTCTTGATACCTTGAGGGCCTCAAGGGACCAGTGGTTGTTCATTCCTCCCCTGGGCCTGTGCTCACCATTCTCAGGTCGTCATGACTCAACCGAGTAAGATCTTTCTGTTTTCCAGCTAAACCTATGGGTTTCTAAGCCGGTTTCTCTATTTTCTGGGTTATCTTCTAGAAAACCCTAACCTCTTCTACTGTACCTCTTAGATCTATAACATATCTAGGGTTCTGAGCTATTTTAGTTTGTTTTATGAAAACCTTTCAATTTCTTAAAGCGTCGCTTTATTTTCCCATTAGGGTTTCTGGAACTCTTCTTCAAAACATGTTTCTGGTCTCTTTTTAATGTTGTTCTCTGATTCTCCTATGTTTAAACGGCTCCTTTGTTAAAATTGCTTTTTAATCATAATTTATTATGTTTAAACCTTAGTTTTAACACTATGTTATAATTTGAGTCTGTCTTTGCTGATTTATTCGTATGTCTGTTTCTCATGAATATGTTCTGAATCTCTGTGATTTCTTCTCCATTATGCTCATTAGGGTTTCCTATTTTGCTTCTCCCGCCTATATTATGTTTATTTTGTTTACTGACAGAAATTTGTGGTCATTTCTCCAATCAGTACTATTTTCTAGTAAATCCCTGATTTTCTGTGATTTCTACCATATTGTGCTTATTAGGGTTTCTGATTTTGTTTCTCCCTGCCTATATTATGTTTATTTCGTTCATTCACAGAAATTTGTAGTAATTTCCCTTAATTAGTACTTTTGATTCTTTGAATCCCTAATTTCCTGTGTTAATATCCTTTCTGATTTCCAACCCTTAAATTATTTTTCTTGCCTTATTATTTGGTTAATTATACCGTTAATTGATTCTTATGTTATTTCCTTAATTATAACCTTATGAACCTAGCCCTAATTGCTCACTTTGTACTTACAATGTTTGAACTCTTTCCTTAATTTTTATACTCCAGCTACGTGAATTCTTTCCTTATTTGTTACCTGTCTTTTACCGTTTGAAATAACTCCCTTAATTAAGGGAGTACTTGGACTGATTTTACTCTAATTGATTCCGAGTTCTATAATTAATTTCTTACCTTATTTAACTAACTTTCAAACTACTATATATATTGCTCTCTTCTACTCTCATGACACTCATACACACACGAACGAACATTAGTTCACATCTCTCATTACACACTCATATAGTTCACATCTCTCATTACACACTCATACACACACGAACGAACATTAGTTCACATCTCTCATTACACACTCATACACACACGAACGAACATTAGTTCACATCTCTCATTACACACTCATATACACACACGAACTCACCGGTTCAAAAACTCTCTCTCACAATTAAAAACTTTTTGCTATTTCTTGCTACTTGCTGCTTCAATTGAATTAGCCGGCTGCAAGCCAAGGCTAATTATTGCACTCTACTGCCCCATACTTAGTATCTGCTCTCTTTAACTGGTATGCTCTGATTTAAAACCAAGTTCCAAACTCAATGTGTTTACTTACTGCTTTAGTTTACTAATCATCAGTCTACTTCTGTCTATTGTTTAGCTTTTCAACATGTAACTAACTTGTTTACATTATTGCTTCACTTAGCATATTAGTTCTGTCCTAATTCAACTTAGGATCAGCATGTTTGTGAATTTGTTTAATCCCTTTATAGCATGTCCCATCCTGACTCTGCTCTATTTATGTTTGTCTGGTTTCTAATATGAACCTTTCTTTGCAAAGCAATTTTGTTACCTTAAGTTGTCTGATTCTATGCTTAACTCTGTCCTCAACTGTTTGTTCTGGAATTCATATTGTGTTGGTATCATTAGCAATCCCCTAATCCCATAAACCCCTACAAAACCTCTATTTTTCTGCCTGTTATGTGTTCACTGTACATGCCCTATGTGTCCCCAGTTCCCAACTTCCCTGTGTGAAAGTCTGTTGTTGAGCAATGTGGAATCTTCTTGCTCTATGGATGCTATGCTGTTTGTTTGGTTTACACTGTTCTTGTTTAACTATTTTACTGTTAATCAACCCCTCTATTTTCATAAAACTTCTTCACTCAACTGAATTCTTTTTCAATACTGTTTTCATATTAAAACCTTTTCAAAACTATGTCAAGCACTCTCACTCTACTCTTGGGTCCTTAGGTTCTGCCCCTCCAGTGTGTGACTGCCTTGGGATTCCTGTGAGATCCCTCTGAACTCTGATTCACTGGGGTTGGCTCTTCCACACTGCACTTACTCAGTTCTGCTTATGAAATCTGGGTGTGAGCACTGCCTGGGATCCTTGAGGTCGTTAGGGAACTCTGACACACCCGGACATGAGAAATGCTATGAAATTCTAACAGTTGAGGTTATGAACATCTGGTATCCTCAGGGTACATTTGGGCTTGCTTCAGGCTCCCAATAGTTTAACTTCTTCTTTTCTATCTATTTATGTAATTCATTCAGCTATTGGTTTGTAATAATTATTGTAAACAGATATTGGGGATGGCTAGTGAAATAGGGAGGATATAGTTCTGTTAATATCATCGGGTAGAAAGCATGTTTAAGCTTTACATTATTTCTATCTGCATTAGAATTCATGTTTTAGGACCAACATTTTCATTCAAATCATGCCAAAGTTGCACTAGATATCATGTTCCTAGGATTTCATGTCTATTGTTTAAGCATCTCATCCATGCTTTATGTTTATCACTTAGAAATACTACTCCTAGGACAATAAACAACGTTAATATAAAAGTTGTTACTCTTGTGCATTCAAAAAATCATGTTTCAATCATTCTGTAACTCTTTTGTGCATTTAGAAATCATGCCTTAGGAATTCTGTTAATTTAAGGATCATTGACATAAAAGTGTCATTTTTGTGCATTTAGAAATCATGTACTAGGCCTTCTGTTTGCATTTGCTTAACCCTACCTAGTTTAAACTATTGATTCATGAAAAGGTATAGCATAGTCTCACATATGATTATCCTGTTTTAAATAAAACTGATAACCATCCCTGTGTTTTCGTAACACCTAGAACAACATGCTTTTAAGTAAAACAACTTCTGAACTGTCAAACTGATTAGGCCCCTTGCTTTTTGAGTTTTTTTTTATAAAAAAATAAAGTTGCATATTTCTGTGCATTGAAATTCACTTAGATATCCTGTCTAATAAAATTGCCTCTTGTTTGTGTTTGAGATATGCTGATTATGTGCATTACTTGTGGAGGTAAATCTGGGCCTCATAACTGCTTTTCTGCATTTATCTGATCAGTCCTATTTGTTTTTGCCTGTCGCTTAGAATTTAATCCTTTTAAATCCTTAGAGGTATGTCTAGAACTACATATACTTAGAGGTCCTAAATTCCTCCAGGACCATTAAGAAGGGACGGGTAACAACACGCATAGAGATCGCTAAAGAAATGCGCTTAATAACCGCTAAGGGGTGGGGTAAAGGGTAGATATGGATATGATGACCAGTGGGCTAATGCCACGTGTAGCCCCTAACTGAGGAGTGATTACCGGGCATTGCATTGATGTGACCCTATAGGATAAACAAATTAAGACTCCCCTATCCCCTACATATGTGTGCTTAGACTGCGAATCTTTTCAAAATCATTACTTGTTTCCATGTATATACTTTGACAGCTTATTTTCTACTTGCTTAAATTCACAAAGTTTGTTTGGCTGGGAACCACAGTTATGGACTTTGAGGGGTGCCTAACTTTCCCCTTGGAGTAATTTCAAGCCCTTACCCAATCTCTGGTTATTCAATTAGTGTTATTGTGACCCTTAATAGGTGGCCTAACTCACCTTAATTCGTTAGGTGACGACTCTTCAAATCCTTACATCCCTTATCCCGAAGGGAAATGAGTTGTCCCAATAGTGTCAAGAACCCTGACCAATCCGAAAGGAGAGGAAAAAGGGGGCGCGACACTTAATAGTTTCAGCATTTTGACATTTTGGGATTAGGCATATATAGGTGCTATTCATGTCCGCAGACATTTTTTTCTCCCTAAAGGTATCTTTGCAGAAGTTAATTAGTTTCTCTTTAGTTTTGTTCCAGAACTTCTGATAGAAAAAGGGTGTAGACCGTCCGACCCCGGGGCTTTATAGGGTTTAAAAGAGTCCACAACACTTTTGATTTCGTGGGTTGTGATGTCTTGGCACAATGTTTGTTGGTCCATGTTGTCTAGTGTCGCATAGAAAGACATGTAGTGATTAGTTTTATAAGAGGAATTATGTCCTGTTGTAAAGAGATTGGAGTAGAAAGTATTTGTTTTGGCTTTGATATCTTTTTGGTCATAATACCAGTTTCCCGCTTCGTCTTTAAGACTTATGATTTTATTTTTCCTTCTACGTTGCAAGTAGTGATGTGAATTTTTTTTGTACTCGCATCCGCTTCATTTAACCATTGTATTCGGGATTTGAGCCTCCAAAATTCCTCCTCTAGTTTTAGAATGTCGTTGTATTCTTTTACTAAGGTAGTTTCAAGGTCAAGAAGGAATTGGCTAGTTATGTAATTTGGGGAATTTTGTATTCCATTTATACGAGAAATTAAAACATTTATTTTTATGATAGATATTGCCAAAGGTGCTAATGTTCCATTCTTTTACAGTTTTTGTAAAGTTTTCAATTGCACCTAATATATTGTCTTGCTTGGTCCATGACCCTTTAGCCAGATTTTTGAAGGTTGGGTGGGCTAACCACATGGATTCTAATATGAATATATTATTGCTATGTGAGAAGTTTTTGAATAGGTCTAACTTTATGGGGAAGTGGTCATAGTGGATTCTTGTTAAGTGCGTGACGTGCGCTTCTTTGAATAAATTGATCCAGTTTGAGTTTGCTATGTATCTATCAAGCCGTTCCATGATTACGGTTCTATTTTTTTTCTTTTTATTCGTCCAAGTAAATTTGGAGCCCTTAAACCCTAGATCAATAAGCCCACAGAAGTCTAGTCAATTAATAAATTTTGATACTCTAGGATAGTTTATAGGGAGACCCCCAAATTTTTTGTTTGCCTTAGTGAATTCGTTGAAGTCTCCTGCGAATAACCAGGGGCCCTTAAACCTACTTGCTACTGTCTTTATGTTTTCCCATAGGATTTTTCTTTCATCTATTAAGTTGCTAGCGTAGATAACAGATAAAAGCCAAGGGTTAGAGTTGTTTACCTTAATCATACCGTGAATTTCTTGGTTAGTTATTCCAATTTGATCCACCAGAAAGTCGCATGTGTTCCACATCATAACCATGCCTCCTGAGTTGCCCTGTGCTTCTACCTAGGCTATGTGAGTGAACCCAAAGTAGTTTATGAGTGTGTTGTGGTCCGCTATTTTTGTTTCCAGCAGTGCTACTAGGAAGGGCCTGTTTTAGTCTAGCATGGACCTGAATGTTCTTCTAAACTCTTAATTTCCCGCTCCCCTACAGTTCCATACGATCTTGCTCATTGGTCTAGATGGGGGTGGGGTGATCTCCTCCTCCTGTGCATGGGGAGGACTGTCCATGTTCATGTTGGCATACATCGTCGGAATTATTACTACCCCGTATTTGAAGATTGCTGGTGGAGTTAGCTCCTTATATTTATGGAGCACTCCCTTAAATTCATCGGGTAGTGTAAGATGATTCTTTTCTATTTTCTTTCCTTGAACACCAACATTTTTGATGTTCGTAGCATGGCATACTCCACTCTTCGTGTTGTTGATGTTCCTTCCTCGTCTTCCTCCTCATCCGTCTATTGCATTGGCTGTTGAGGTACTGTTGTTGTTCCTTGCGTTGGTTGTATGTTGGAGTAGTGCATGTGTGGTGGTGGTTGGTTGTGCTGAGGGTTGTTGTGGAAGAGAGGCAGGTTCATGCTTAGGGGTATTGGAGTGCTTGGGGTGGTTCTATGTTGGCGACTCCAAGGGGATGGGTGGGCTCCCATGGTTGGGTAGGGTGAGAAACCTTGAGGCTGTTGGTTCATTAGGGCTAGCCATGGGTGGTTTACTACGCCGTCTAACCCTATCCTTAGCCCCTCCGTTACAATTTGGGATAAGTATCTCAGGTTCTCTATTTGAATAATGATGTCCTGGCCCCCTAGATGTAGGTTCATGTTCAGTGAGAAGCCCGTTAGGCCGTACTCCAGCCATGAGAGTGGAACATGGTTTGGAGGCAGTGGTGGTGTTGCATAGATTATTGGCTGACCCTGCGTTGCTGCTTGGTTGTTCCACTGCTGGGTTCCTTGGTATTGATCGCGTGTCCATAAATACCTCCTGGTGTTCCTTTGGTATCTCCTGTAGTGACTGTTGGTGGGTAGTCTTAGCATCGTGTGTGAGTTCTTTGTGGTGTTTGTCTAGGTTTCCTTTTGCTTGGTTTGTGTTGTTATTGCTAGGTGTTGTGGATAAATAGCAGAGTGTATTTTGGCTTTGTTCTATTGCATTTCCTAGTACAAGAGGGACGGGATTGTTTGAGATTGCTGAGTTGACCTTTTCTAGGGTTTTGTTTTGATTTGTACTATGATTGTTTGGGGTGATGTGGGTAACAGTTGCTAGTGGTGTATTGTATTTTGTGGACTGAGCTTTGTTATCACTAATTAATGAGGTTTCGACAACTTCTTGGGTGATGCAAAGGTCAACATTCATTGTGCCGATCTTGTCACAATTTTGGACTAGGTGAAGGTTGTTATTATCAAGTGGTTTCCCTGTGTTTACGTGTGTATGGTTGGTTTCAATCGGGGTCCATTGGTTTTTGCTGGGATGGTCGGGTTTCCAAGGGTATTGATTACTCTAGGTTTTTGGTTATTGAAGGGAGGGTTTAGATGCATTAATAGTGTATCTGAATTGATTGGTTCCTTTTGGTTGCCCACTGTGTATTTTGTGTGGTTTGAAGGATTTTGTGAAGCTTCGACTAGGGTTTCCATGTTGTCGTCCATTTCAGCCGCTATTGCATTTAATGCACTGAATTGGTTGTCATTGCTTTTGTCCGAGGTTGTGCTATTGTCCAGTGGTTTAGACAATGTTTCATTTTTGTTGGTGGTTTCTTTTCTCTTCCATCTGAATTCTTGTTTTAGTTGGCGAGTTCTGTTGGAGGTCGTGCCTAGTGTGGTATCGTTTGCCGGGAATTTCCCATGCATTTTATGATAATCTTGTTTTGGTTGTCTTTGTGGAGGGGTGTTTAGCTTTTCCATTTGGTCATCCCTTTTCCTAATCTTCCTATGCGTGACTATGTTCCCATGTTCTATCTCTTCTGTTAGGGATTCGATTCCTTTATTGTTTAGGTGCTTAGCATTTGCTTCTTTCTCCTTCGTTGACTGTGGCCTTGGGTGAGGATAATTTGTTTTGGTGTGGCCTAATCTGCCACACTGTGAGCAGAGCATGTTAAAGCCCTCATAGTGATCGTTTGGTAGTGTTTACCTATGGTAACATGTGTTTTGGGAGGGCTTTCTATGGGTACTAGAATACATCCTCTCGCATATTTGCCCCTCATAGTTGAGGCAGTGCAGGCATCGATCCTTAATAGTTTTCCCAGTTTTGATCCTATTTTTTGGAGAATTTCTTAGTTGTAGAACTCTGTTGGTAGTTCTGGTAATCTAGCCCAGATGGCTGAGTATGTTTGTGAGGCTGCTGAGGCTACAAACCTTGGTTCCCATTTCCGGATAGTTAGGAATTGGTTTCCAATGAACCATGGTCCTCCATGCAGGCCTTTGTCGTAGTTTTCTGGGTTTGAAAATTTAATTAGGTAATAGTCATAGCCTAGGTCTATTAGAGTTATGTTTTCCGTTGGCTTCCATATTGCTGTGATTTTGGCTGGGAGGAAGGAGTAGCCTACTTTCCTGCCAAATATTTTGATAATGACAGCGTTTATCCAGTTGTTATAGATCCTTTATTTATCTGTGGAGGTGATATGGATAAATTTCTCAGAATCATAGTGATTCTCAGTTTCATCTGATGTGTCGTGCCCTTCCACTGATTTTTGGACTGCTATTTGTTGTTGGAATTGTGCTTCAAACATGTTCTTCTTAAGCTTATGGAGAAATAAGTTGGTTTTTTCATGTTTGTCTCTGTCTGGTCTTGTTTGCATATAGAAGTGGGTGGTTTTGTGATCACCTCTAGGTCTATGTCCATTGCTAGAGCTGAAGGCGTGTGATTGACATCAGTAGAATCGATCTTTGTTGTGTTCATTTGGTGTGCGCAGGTTTTCCGGTGGTTTTCTCGCAAGCGTTAGCTTGTTGAGTAGACCTTTGAAGAGTAGAACCTCTCTTCAATCCTAGAGAGAAGTAGGAGAGCTTCTCTATCTAAAGCACTTCATGCTATATTAGCATGAAGTTTTAGCTTCAAGGTGAAACAATTTTATCTGGACAAATTTTTGTTTTTTGATAAAGCTGCTGAAAGGAGAGGAGGAAGGTTGCAGATCACACGATTTATCAGGGGTGTCAACTGGCTACCAAATCAATAATTTTTAAAAATAGGACACATGTTAAAGGCGGCACAAATATATAGTACAACTGCAAATGCCATCATGTAAAAATTCTATTACTTATATAGATTCCAACTTAATTAACCAAATGTAACATAAATAAAAGCGTCAATAATATAAATGAATCCCTAGTGCATCCAACAGTGGCAAAGTCACCCTTGGAGATACAGTCAGACCTTTTTATAACAATATCCTTACATAATATTCATTTACTATAATATCAAGTTTTTCTCAGAACTAATTTTTATGTTAGGTTATGGTATATGTCCTTTATACCAACAATTCACTATAATAGCTAAAAAATTTCGTAACAAACGAGACAGCTGTTATAGAGAAGTTTGACTGTAGATATATTTTTTCTTATGCATATATATTATATGTTAAATTTATATAACTTTTTTGGGTATTTACTTCTTTATATTTTGACTCTTCTTAATAAGAATTATTACATACAACCCTTTCACATGGATATACGTTGGACATTGCTAGAAAATCTCGAAGCGCCGCAAGTTATAAAGCAAATCAAAGTTACCTAAGCTTCACAAAAGAGATTAAAGAAAGCAAAAGGGAAAAAAAGGAAAGAAGTTAAATCATGAGAAAAGAATGTGGCACGCCTGTTATTATCTTTTATCATCTCTTCATTTCTTGTTTGTAAATGAGTCAATCTTATAATGCATTCGTGTTCCATATATTCAAAGGTGTGGACGATTTCCTTATCCTTAATTTCCAAAGGCTATAAAAATGAATTTTTATGGGATTGGAAAAAGATGAAAATGGAATGAGTAGTTGAGTCTTTTCTGAGAATTTATACAATTTGTCTTTCCTTTTAATTGCAAATGGATGGATGAACATAGTTTGCTTGAAGGTGAAGCATGTGTAATAATGACTTTTTTTTTATACACTTATAACCCATTATGCTTTGCTTTTTAGGCCATAGATTAATTCATGGTGAAGCGTAAATCCTCGTCATTTTTAATTATCTAATGATATCGAATCAATTTATAAGTACTCTATTAACAATTAGAGGTACCATAGGTTTAGCTGCATGGAGTTATGCACATTTAGGTAGTCTATAAGAAAATAAAAGTAACAAAAAGGTGTGAGCTTTAAATTGTTATAATTTTCATTGGGGAAATGAAAAGGATTCCTTTCTAAATCATTATTTGATATATTTGAATATTTGATTATGCATAAAGTTTGGTAACAAAAAGGTATATGTATTATTATAATTAGGTGTAGTAAATTAAAGGGAAAATTTTACATTAGAACATTCGAGATTGATCCTTTTCAATTTTATAGCTTATATTTCAATTTACAATCAACTAACCCAAAAATAATAGGCTAAAACTCAACATCCAACTTCAATAGGTTCTCAAAATTACTATTTAATTTTTAAAAAGAATTCCTCAAGCATTTAAGTTAATATTCGAATCAGTAATTGTGACTCAAATATTAGTTCAACAAACAATATCCATTTGGGTGGTGAAAATTAGATCTTTAACAAGCTTAAACATGTGGGTTTAAATTCTGAATTTGATTTTGAGAGAAATTTGGAATGGGTGTTATTTAGACTTGTTAGAAATAGTATAAGGAGGTTGTATATAAATTATAAAATTTGAAGTCATTTCATGGAGATTTGGACTGGTTTTGAACAAGATTGCAACTGAAAATCGTGGAAGAAGTTCGTCTACAGACGCTTGTATAAATGTGTATAAAAGTGTATAATAGTGTATAAGATTTGTTTATATACTGATATACACTATTATACAAGATTATACATATTTATGGAATAAACTGACTTCGTCTTCTTCCTTGCGTCTTCTCTGAATTTTAATGCAAATCTTGCTCAAATCTACTCCAAATCACTTCAAATTTAAATTTTGAACTTTTTAAAATATTTTCAATCAATTGGAACAACACCCAATCCAAAAAACTAACAAAATAAAAAAAACCATTTTCGAAAGAAAAGCTTTGAATGGTCTTCAATGGTGGACTTCTACTCTTCAATTTTCTTACATTGCAACCAGGTGACACAATAGGAGAAGCAGAAAATATACAGTCCCTTGAAGCATAAGTCGAGGATGTGAGAAGAAGAGAGCGAGAGCAATGTTGTAAGAACACAAATTTAATTCAATAACTTTTAGAAGCAATGGTTGTAAGAACACATATTTTGAATTTGCTAGTGCTTTCAAAATATGTACGATATGGGCTAGGATGGGTAAACCTTAAAAACATGAGCCATTTTTTGTTATGGTTTGAAGCAATGTGTATTTTCTTGTAATTCTTTCTAAATTAAACGAGGACAATTATATTACACGTTAATTTGTGGCAGAAAATGGTAAACTAAAAATAATTTAATAATTTATGGGTTCTTAAAGTGACGTCAAGCTAATAATTTAATAATAACTGAAATTTATGGTCAAATATTTGAAAATATTTAACAAATTTCTTAATTTATTATAAATAAAGAGTCCCGATAAAAGCTACTGAGTTTGAAGTTCTAGTTTGTTGATTGTCTAAATTCGGATTAGAGTCAATTTAACTTGGGCCCGATCGGAGTCATCAAATTCTAGTTTGTTAGGCTTGGGCTTTTTATCTGAATAACAGGCTTTTCTGTGAACACTTTTTTGAGTTATCCACTCCGGCCCAAAAGGAAATTTCAGCCACTCATCGGTGATCAAATGTTTTTCCAGCATGTATAAATGTTAAACAAATCATCTTCACTTATTGTCACGATCCAACTATTTGTTTTGATTCAAGACTTTGAGTAGGTGAAAGATAGTTTGTTATATAAGTCGGAAAAGTGGGACTTGTCCCACATCGGTGGTGCAAGGCTACTTTGTGTGTATTTTAAGTCCTTGTCCTTTTATGTGTTTCATTTAGAACACATACTCTTATATGTGTGTAAATACATATATTATATATTATATATATTAATATCAAAGACTAGGGCTTGGGCTTGGGCGCGGGCAGGGTCGGACCTAAAATAAATAATTTATATTTTATTTATTTCTACAATTAAATCTGTTTTATTTCAAATTTAATTTTTTAAATTTATTTGAATAAACAGATGCGTCTGTTTGTGAAAGAACATATCTGTTTTGAAAAGGTCCAATGATTTCTCTATAAATAGAAGTTCTTCCAACAAAGTGAATACAGAAAATCTCAAGTATTATTATAGGCTTTGTTGTGTCCTGAAGAAAATCGTTTGTATTTCCCTAAATTAGTATACATGCGATAACTCTTTAAGGAAAGTCGTTTTTCACGCCTCAAAGCCATTTATTATTATTATTTTCTAACAATCTTAAAGAGTTATCCTACTGTGGAGAAATTGATGTCTGTTGTTGAGAATCCGAAAGAGTTCATCAAACTTGATCGCTTTGATGGAAAAATTTTTACCCGATGGAGAGACAAGATGATATTCTTGCTGTCTGCTCCCAATATCTACTATGTTCTTGATTCTGCCTTGCCTGCGATGCTTGAGCCCACAACAGAAGATTCTGATGCAGTCAAGGAAGAAAGGAAGAAACGAGAGCATGATGAACTGTTGTGTCACAATCATATTCTGAATACCTTGACAGATCGATTCTATGATCTCTACTGCAATTTGAAGTCGCCAAGGGAGATTTGGACTGCTTTACAAACTGCATACCATAATGAAAAATGAGGTATCGACAAATTCCTGGCCTTGCAGTACTTTGAATTTAAAAGATTTGATACTAGGCCCATAATGGATCAGATTCATGAACTATAAATTTTAGTATCAAAACTGAGTGATCTTGAAGTTAAAATTCCCGATGCACTTCAAATAGGTATTATTCTTTCGAAATTGCCTTCCTCTTGGAATGACTATAGAAAGAAAATCCTACATTCAATGGATAAAATGACTGTGGAACAATTTCGTACTCACATTCAAATTGAAAGTGAGACTCGTGCTCGTGATGCTATTAGTCAGCCCTCGAGTTCCGCAGTCAGTTTTGTCAGTCAGAATGGTTCAGGAAGTGGGAACAAGAATCTAAAAGTTTCCAAAAAGTCTTCTTTTAAAAAGAGAAAGAACTTTAGTTGTCATCACTATGGGAAGAAAGGCCATATGATTCGGGATTGTAGATATATAAAGGCAGGAATAAATTTCAATGCAGTCAATACAGAAAAGTCTAGAAAGATTGAAAAATCTGGAAATTCTGAAAAGGCAAACGTAGTGAAAAATTCTGCCCAAGGACTGGTTGCCATGATTTCTGCAATGCAAATTGGTATGGTCACCGAATTAAATATGGCTACCGCTGCTACAAATACTCAAGACTGGTGGCTAGATTCGGGTGCTACTATTCATTTCTGTTATGACAAGACGATCTTCAAGAGATATGCGGAAGTGAAATATTCTGAACAAGTCTTGATGGGAAACCATGTTGCGGCAAATGTTGCTGGAAAAGGAAGCATTGAGATTAACATCACATCCGGCCAAAAGTTGACATTACTGAACGTGTATCATGTTCCTGATATGAAGAAAAACTTAATGTCTGCTGCTTTGCTGTCAAAGAAAGGTTTCAAGATAGTTATTGAGTCTGATCATGTAATAGTGTCTAAGAAAGGAGTCTTTGTTGGAAAAGGCTATAACTGTAATGGCATGTTCAAATTGAGTATTAATGAAATAAATTATGTTTCTGCTTATATTGTTGAGTCTGATTCTTGTTTATGGCATGCTAGACTAGGACATTTAAATTTCGGCTCCTTAAATTATATGTCCAAAAATGATTATATCTCAAGTAAAAATCAACATATAAAATGTGAAATTTGCATACAAGCAAAAATGACAAAGAAACCATTTCGTAAAGTTGAAAGATCCACAAAACTATTAGATTTAATACATACAGACTTGCGTGAATTAAATAGAGACTTAACTAGAGGAGGCAAAAGATATTTTATCACTTTTATAGATGACTTCTCTAGATTTACATATGTTTACCTACTTAGATCTAAAGATGAAGCTTTTCAAAAGTTTAAAGAATACAAGTCTGTTGTGGAAAATTAAAATTATTCGAAGTGATAGAGGCGAAGAATATTTTCATAACGAATTAAATAAGTTCTGTGAAGAGCATGGCTTAATACATCAAATGAG
Source organism: Nicotiana paniculata (assembly GCA_005239505.1). NCBI lineage: Eukaryota > Viridiplantae > Streptophyta > Magnoliopsida > Solanales > Solanaceae > Nicotiana > Nicotiana paniculata. The sequence goes on along the minus strand of ML311740.1, from coordinate 10,265 downwards.
TGCCACTTATACTCCTCAACAAAATGGGTTGGCAGAAAAAAAAAATAGAACTTTGGTGGACATGGTTAATGCTATATTACTTAATGCACATTTGCCACATAATCCATGGGGTGAAGCACTACTAACTGCATGTTACATTTTGAATAGAGTGCCTTCAAAAAGTATGCATATTTCGCCTTATGAACTTTGGAATGGTAGAAAACCAAATATAAACTATTTTAAAGTGTGGGGGTGTATATCCTATTATAGAGTACCTGACCATCAAAGAATAAAATTGGGTCCTAGAGGAATTAGAAGTGTTTTTGTAGGATATGAACAACACTCAAAAGCATATAGACTGCTAGATTTAGAAATTAATATCATTATAGAATCTATACATGTTGAATTTATTGAAAATAGATTTATAAATGACAATGTTGATGAAATGACTGAAGTGAATGGAAAACGTATTGATGCAAATAAATTGTCACTTTCTGAATTATTTCAAATAAAGAAAGAAGTGATGATATGAAAATACAACCAAGAAAAAGCCAAAGAATAAGAAAAGAAAAATATCTTGGTTCTGATTTTATTTCTTCACAGTCTATAGTATTTCTTGTTGAAGGAGATAAGACAAATGTTTGTAATCAAATTCCTATTGTATTGAATGTTGAAGAAGACCCAAAGACGTTTCAAGAAGCAATGTCTTCTAGAGACGCTGCCTTTTGGAAAGAGGCCATTAATGATGAAATGAACTCAATTATATCCAACAACACTTGAGTTTTAGTTGGTCTTCCTCTTGGATCAAAGCCTATAGGTTGTAAGTGGGTCTTTAGAAGAAAGTACAATACAGATGGTTCTGTCCAAACCTTCAAAGCAAGATTAGTTACAAAAGGTTTCACTCAAAAGGAAGACATAGACTATTTTGATACATATGCTCTTGTTGCAAGAATAACATCCATTAGAGTCCTTTTATCCTTTGACTCTACTTATGATCTTTGTGTACATCCAATGGATGTTAAGACAACCTTTTTAAATGGAAGCCTTAGTGAAGAAATATATATGCAACAACCTGAAGGATTTGTTCTTTCGAAAAATGAGAAAAAAGTTTGTAAATTGATAAAGTTTCTCTATGGTCTCAAATAAGCGCCTAAACAGTGGCATGGAAGATTTGATAGTGTAATACTATCAAACCGGTTTGTACATAATCATGCGGACAAGTGCATTTACTCTAAATTTACAAAGGAATATGGAGTAATAATTTGTTTATATGTCGATGACATGCTGATTTTTGGTACGAATCTACGGGGAATTACTGAGACCAAGAAGTATCTAACTTCAGTTTTTAAAATGAAATATTTAAATGAAGTTGATACCATTTTGGAAATCAAGGTCAAAAGAGATAACAAGCGAATGACTTTGTCACAAGCACATTATATTGATAAAATCCTTACAAAATTTAGTCATTTAGGAATGAAGGAGTATAATACTCCTTATGTTTCTAGTGTTAAGCTAACTACAAATACCGGAAGAGCAGTAGCACAACTGGAGTATGCAAGTGCTATAGGTAGTATGATGTATGCAATGCATTGCACTAGACCCGACATAACATTTGCAGTTTGTAAACTTTCAAGGTTTACCAGTAATCCAGGTAATGATCATTGGAAAGCAATAAGTAGAGTACTTGGATATTTAAAATATACAAAGCACTTAGGAATTTGCTATAATGGTTTTCCTAATGTATTAGAAGGGTATTCTGATGCAAGTTGGATTACAAGTTTTAATGCTAATAAATCTACATCAGGATGGATATTTACTCTAGGCGATGGAGCCATTAGTTGGGCATCCAAGAAACAAACATGTATTTCCCATTCTTCTATAGAATCTGAATTCATTGCACTAGCAGCTGTTGACAAAGAAGCATAATGACTGAGGAATATGTTACTTGATATAAAGTTGTGGCCACAACCTATGCCAGCCATATCCATATTCTGTGATAGTAAGACTTCAATGTGTGTTGCTCACAATAAAATATACAATGGGAAATCGAGAATTATAAGCTTGAGACATGCTTATATAAGAGAATTAATTACAAATGGAGCTATAACTAAAATATATGTGAGATCAAATAAGAATTTGGCTGATCCACTTACGAAGCCATTGGGTAGAGATGTAGTACAACAAACTTGTGAAGGGATGAGGATAAGACCCTTAAATTAAATACAAGTAATGGGAACCCCACTTTGAGTTAGTATACACTCTAACAATATAAGTTTAATGGGTAAAAACAAGTTACTTGTGTTGTTTGAGCACTGATATCCTCTTTAGGAGCTCTAATTCCATTGTACTACTTACTGTTATGTGAGGAGTTAAGGACTTATTAAATGCTTATTATAATAGGGGCATAAAGACAAATTCCAAAGTGCATACTGTTACATGAATAGGTTGTTAATCTTAATGGAATTATTAATGTCTTGAGTAACAGGGACATAGTAACTAATTCCACCTATATGAATATTGAAGTGGTGCCGCTTCTAGCAAGATTTAAAGGGTTGATCTTGTACATATTCATGAATATAGGATGATCACATGGCCGTAAACGTGCTAAAGCGAATACTGAATTTTCTTAGTCACTATATATGTCACGACCCGAATTTCCCACCGTCAGGACCGTGATGGCGCCTTACATTGAACCCGCTAGGCAAGCCAACGTAAATATTCAATTTATCTTATTCCTTTATTATTACCAAATAACATGTGAAAAGAAAACACTAACATGGATAAAAGTACAAAAAATGGAGCAAGGTATGTAAACTCAATGTATGACTTTACAAAATTTCACAAAAACCAATCTCAGAATTTTGGAGTCACAAGCTCACGAACTATCTACGAATAATACATATAACGGTCTGAATGAAATAAGTACATCTGTTTATGAAATAACTGGAACAAAATATAAAAAAAGTAGGAAGGGGCGCCAAGGCCTGCGGACGCCTGCAAGACTACCTCGGGGTCTCCACTGGACTGAAGGCAGCAACCTCGATCTATGGTCCGTAGCGTCCTACACCGGGATCTGCACAAAAGTGCAGAGTCTAGCATCAGTACAACCGACCCCATGTACTGAGTAAGTGTCGGGCCTAACCTCGGCGAAGTAGTGACGAGGCTAGGACACGACAACCAAAGTCAACCTGTGCAGTTTAATAGAATACGGAAAAATATAATACAACGAGAAATAAAGAGTTAAGCATGAGGGAAAAGGGGAACATGCTGAGGGGAGGAAATATCAAATAATGGAAGTAACGAGGTAAGGCATAATTTAGATATCAATCTAAGCAACAGAATAGTGATATGAAAACAAGTGCACGGCACCACCCTTCGTGCTTTTACTCTCGTCCTCACCATCAGAATCAATATATTTGGCATGGCATCACCCTTCGTGCTTTTACCTCACAATATCATGGCACGACATTATCCTTCGTGCATTATTTCTCATATCATGGCATGGCATCACCCTTCGTGCTTTTACAATCACAATATCGGCACAACATCACCCTTCGTGCATTAACATTCACTCAAAATCTCATGCACGACATCACCCTTCGTTCTTTTACACTCTTCCTCACCCAAACACATCAAATGGTAGCAATCCAATAAGGAACAAATAACGGAGTAAACAAAAATAATCCATAACTTCCCGGCAAGGGAGTCAATAGTGGAATTAATACCATCCCGGCAAGGGTAAACAATATATCCAATCTTACTTAGTACATAACTTCACATAAAAATCTTCAACTGAAAACTAATACTCAACACTACTCAATATCAAGAAATTTCCACCAACATGGATAACTATAAGGTGAAACTCAAATATTACTTACGAAAAATCACATAAATCACATATTCGACTCACGACATACTTGACACCAATTCCCTCAAGCTAAGGTTAAGCCAAACACTTACCTCAGATTCCACGACCAAACTCAAGCATCGATTATCGCTTTCCCTTTTGAATTTGACTCCAATTCACTTGTATCTAGACATATTCAACTCAATAACATCAATAAAGGCCAAACAATTCCATCCCAACACTTAATTATAGGTTTTACATCATTCTTCCCGAAAAGTCAAAAATCGACCCCGGGCCCGCTTGGTCAAAACACGAGGTTCGGACCAAAACTCGATCACCCATTCACCCACGAGCTCTAATATGTAATTAGTTTCGAAATCCGACCTCAAAACGAGGTCTAAATTCCAATTATTCAAAAAGCGCTAACTCTACCCAAATCCCTAATTTTCTACCCTTAAGAACATGATTTAGGCCTAGAAATCTAATGGGTGTTAATGGAAAATGAAGAAAATGATATTAAGAACACGAACCTATGATTTGGTGATGAAATCCCTCTTCAAAAATCTCCCAAGGTCGGATTCTATAGGAAATATGAAATTATGGCTATTTCCCATTTTTGATACTGTTTTAAACCCCTGGACAGACCCTCTACGGGATCGCGGGGAGTCTTCCACGTTCGCGGAGAATTGTGGCCAAAAGACCTACCTGATCGCGATAAGCTGTTCGTATTCGCGATGGTCTATCCCCCCTGACCACCGTGTTCGCGGGCCTAGGACCGCGTTCACGAAGAGCAACATAAGGACTCCCCTAGCTCCCCTCCAGTACACTACGCGATCGCGACCAAGACCCTGTGTTCGCGTAGAAGAAACCCCTCCCCAACCCATCTTGTGCACCACAATCGCGAAGAGAAAATCCTCGGACACTAGAAACAACAACTCACACCAGATTTTTTCTAAGTCCGAAACACCCCGATGCCTATCCGAAACTCACCCGAGCCCTCAGGGCTCCAAACTAAATATGCACACAACCCCAAAAACATCCTACGGACTTACTCGTGCGATCAAATCGCCAAATTAACATCTTAAACAATGAATTTAGCATAGAAATCAAAGAAAAATCTCAAAACTTTTAAAGTTTCAAATTTTACAAATACGGGTCCGAATCACGTTAAACGACCTCCGTTTTCATACCGAATTTTATAGACACAACTCAAATATCATATTGAATCTGTATCGGGCTCCGGAACCAAAATATGGGCCCGATACCATAAATTTCAATTATAGCCAAATTTCCAAAACTCTTATATTTTCAGCAAATCAATTTCTTTCAAAAATTTATTTCTCGGGCTTGGGACCTCGAAATTCGGTTCCAGGCATACGCCCACGTCTCATATTTTCCTACGGACCTTCCGGGACCGTCGAATCACTGGTCCGGGTCCGTTTACCCAAAATATTGACCGAAGTCAACTTAAATTCAATATTAAGGCCAATTTAGCATTTTTCTCAATTTTTCACATAGAAGCTTCCCGGATATACTCCCGGGCTGCGCATGTAAAACGAGGTGAGATAAAAGGAGGTTTTTAAGGCCTCAGAACATAGTTTTGACTTATAAAACAAGGGATGACCTTTTGGGTCATCACATTCTCCACCTCTAAAACAACCGTTCATCCTTGAACGGACATAGAAAAGTACCTGAATCAGGAAAAAGATGGGAATAACGGCTACGCATATCGGACTCGGACTCTCAGGTAGCTGCCTCGGCAGGCTGACTTCTCCACTGGACACGAACTAAAGGATAACTCTTCTATATCAACTGACGAACTTGCCAGTCTAATATGGCTACCGGCTCCGCCTCACAGGTCAAATCCTTGTCCAACTGGACACTGCTGAAATCTAACACGTGGGCTGGATCTCCGTGGTACTTACGAAGCATAGACACATGAAACACCGGATGCACAACTGATAAATTCGGTGGCAACGCAAGTCTGTAGGCCACCTCTCCCACTCTGTCAAGAATATCAAATGAACTAATGAATCTAGGGCTTAGCTTGGCCTTCTTCCCAGATCTCACCACGCCCTTCATGGGAGATACCCGAAGCAATACCCGCTCCCCAACCATGAATGCCAAATCACGAACTCTACGGTAGGCATAACTCTTCTGCCTGGACTGAGCTGTACGAAGTCTATCCTGAATGATCTTAACCTTATCCAAGGCATCCCGCACTAACTCCGTACCCAGCAACCGAGCCTCTCCCGGATCAAACCACCCAACCGGCGACCGACACCACCTACCATATAATACCTCAGGAGCCATCTGAATGCTCGACTGATAACTGTTGTTGTAGGAAAACTCAACTAATGGCAAGAACTGGTCCCAAGAGCCTCCAAAGTCAATGACACAGGATGGTAGCATATCCTCCAAAATCTGAATAGTACGCTCGGATTGTCCGTCCGTCTGAGGATGAAATGTTGTGCTCAACTCAACCCTCGTGCCCAACTCACGTTGAACTGCCCTCCAGAAATGCGAGGTAAACTGCATACCTCGGTCAGAAATAATAGACACGAGCACACCATGAAGGCGAACAATCTCCCTAATGTAGATCTCTGCCAATCTCTTCGAAGAATATGAAACTGCCACACGAATGAAATGCGCTGACTTGATCAGCCTATCCACAATGACCCATACTGCATCGAACGTCCTCTGAGTCCGTGGGAGTCCAACAACGAAATCCATGGTGATACGCTCCTACTTCCACTCAGCAATCTGAATCTGCTGCATTAATCCGCCAGGTCTCTGGTGCTTTTATTTTACTTGCTGACAATTCAAGCACCGAGCTACATATGCCACAATATCCTTCTTCATCCTCCTCCACCAATAATGCTGCCGCAAATCCTGGTACATCTTTGTGACGCCCGGATGGATAGAATACTGGGAACTATGGGCCTCCTAATATCAACTCACGAAGTCCATCCACATTGGGTACACAAATACGAACCTGCATCCGTAAAAATCCATCATCACCAACTGTAACCTGCTTGGCATCCCCGTGCCGGACCGTATCCCTCAGCACACACAAATAAGGATCATCATACTGCTGGTCTCGAATACGATCAAATAATGAAGAACGAGCAACTGTATAAGCTAGAACACGGCCAGGCTCAGAAACATCTAATCTCATGAACCGATTGGCTAAAGCCTGAACATCCAAGGCAAGCGGTCCCTCTCCGACCAGAATAGAAGCAAGACTACCCATGCTGGCTGACTTCCTACTCAAGGCATCGACCACCATATTGGCCTTCCCCGGATGATATAAGATGGTGATATTATAGTCTTTCAACAACTCCAACCATCTCCTTTGACTCAAATTCAACTCCTTCTGCTTGAACAAATATTGCAAACTCTTGTGATCCGTGAACACCTCACAAGACACGCCACATAAATAATGCCTCCAGATCTTCAACGCGTGAACAATGACTGCTAACTCCAAATCATGAACTAGATAATTCTTCTCGTGGATCTTCAACTGACGTGAATCATATGCAATAACCTTGCCATCCTGCATCAACACTGCACCAAGTCCAACCCGAGATGCATTATAATACACAGTATATGGCCCTGAACCTGTGGGAAAAATCAACATCGGTGTCGTGGTCAAGGCTGCCTTGAGCTTCTGAAAGCTCGCCTCACACTCATCTGATCACCTAAACTGGGCACTCTTCTGAGTCAACCTGGTCATCAGGGCTGCAATAGATGAAAAGCCTTCCACAAACTGAAGATAGTAACCTGCTAAGCCCAAGAAAGCGAGCACTGAAGACATATCAACATTCCAATTATTAGCTGTCATTTGTTCATTGTAGCTTAGGATTATATTTCTATTTAACATTGAAACAGATAATGTATTTTCTCATATCAAGATCGTATTCCTGTTCATTGTTGTTCATGACTTGTGACACGAGCTCTTGGATAGTTAATACAATTTCACATTTTTGCTTCTTAATTATATGCTTATCTAATGTAGTGGGTTATGCTAGTATTGCTTGATTCGCCTAGCGGGTTGAGTTAGGTGTCATCACGACCTGGTGACATTTGGGTCGTGACAAAGTGATATGAGAGTACTAGGTTTACAGGTCTTAAGACTCATGAACGGTGTCTTAATAAAGTCTTATTTACGGATACGTAGAACTCCGTATCACGAGGGAGAGACTACAAAAGCATTTAGGAAAAAACGTTATTCTTAATTCACTTCCGAAGTTTTCCGTTTTTGTCCATTCCTGTAGAAGCTAAGCTCATTCAAGAAGGGGAAATCCACGTTCTTGAAGGTAAATATCAATCCATTTACTACTTAAGTTAAGGAATTTATTGAGTTATCTTTTCTGATTTTTCATGCAATGTCCGTTATCCACATTATATGGCTCTGACTAATCCAAATTCGTATCACGTAACTCGTTAAAAAGGGAAGGCTGCCTACCAAAAAATTTTTAATTTTTGAAGCTCGGACTCGACACCTCTTATTAAGGGTGTACGAGATCTTATATCATTCCACCACAAATCCACAATGCATAGTTCTACTTATTAAGTTAACTGCACAAGCTGATCACTCACTCACTACAATTTTATTTCCTTTTTCCTTTTTATTTTTGTAGTACTATAGTATGTATACATGTAAGTAATTCTAGCTTATACAAGTTAGACATGTCATTAATTTTGAAAGACTTTTATATATATATATNTTATAGTTATATATATATATATATATATATAACTATAAATGATACTGAGCTCAATTATGATATAAAACAAGATGTGTTCATTTATTTTTAATTAACATAATAATGTAAAAATTCTTTTACATATATAATGCATAAACGCTAAATTTAAATGTTCTTCCAAGCATCTACAAACATGATTTTGAGCATCCAATATAATGTTGAAATTTTTCTTAGAACAAAATTCAAAAATTAGGAAGGCCTAAGCCCTAATACTCAACACTTTATCAAGACCTCAATAGCCCAATTATACAACAACTTCATTCAGTTTACTCCAAGATTTACAATGCTGGTCCATTACATGCTCACGATTCATCCCCAGTGGGTGGAACTCAACTTTGAAAGGTATTTAGAAGAATTAATCCAAATAGCCACCCACCCGACTATTTAAACTAAATATAGTCGGTTGATATATAATATATGCATAATTTATGTATTATATGTGTATAGTCTAATCAATGTATAACATATGTATATGTTTAAAAAAAGTAAATAATGAATATCGCCGGCTTTTTCTATAAAGATCCCGTATTACTCTTGGTTGGCCCATTATTGCTGACCAAAACGTGAACAGTAGGTGTGAGTGACATATGGAGAGTTGGACTTGATATGAAGCATTTATGTGATAGATTAACGGTTGAGAAAATTTGTTAGGATTTTAATGGAAGATAAGGATGAAGAGATTGCAAAATCTGTTGATCTTTAAGTTTAGTGTAGCTTAATTTTAAGCTTAGTGTAACTTAAAGAGAGTGAATGAAAAATAGTGGGAAAAGAAATGGAGGGAAGTGAAATTTTGAATTAGTGCACTTTGTCCCTTATTGGAAGAAGGAAAGAAAATCCATGTGTATATGTAGAGAAGCTCTTCTTCTAGATCTTAAATAGTTGAGAAGAAGGCAAGCCTCGCGCCGTCGTCGTCGTCGCTCGCTCGGCTTCGGCTCTTTTTGGACAAAGGCCCGATCCGTTTTTCTTTTTCGGATTATTTTAAATCCGTTTTTAATTTTTTCCGCAATATTCACACCTGTTCCAACAGCTATGGCTGTTCTAAAAGGTTGCAAAACCTTTTCAGAAACAGTACGAAATTGGCTATAGATATGCCTTGAAACTCAGAATTTTAACTTACTAAATTTTCTGATCTTCTTCTGCACAAAATATTCCAGTGTGTTTTACGAACATCAAGTGGTTCGCTGATCACCAGAGTACCGATACGGTGGTGAGTTAAATCGTTCTATCCTGGGAGGATATATTCCAAAACCTCGGGTACTTGAGGGGAATAATTTCCTTAAGGACACACTGTGTATTCAGTGGGCTCAATTTATTCTTATACTATTTCAGAAGAGAATTGACGTTCTTGTTCTACTAATTTTTCTGTTTCTGTATTTTCAGAAAATTTACTGTTTTATTTTACAGCAATACAGATTACCAACAATCTTAAGGAAATTATATTTTTTTTTCTGTATTATGTTTGTGGAGATTAAAACCTGTGTGTTTTATACTCCTTCTGAATTTTATTATTCTGAATTGAAGATATAAAAACATCATCAGAGTTTTGAAATTCAGAAAACGATTTGAAGAACATAAAAACTTCATCGTTTTCTGTGAAACAGTATAAAAAAAACTTCGATTTTTATTTATTATACATACTGTTTATTGTTAATTACAGTATTGTTTACTGT